>CM066032.1:778799288-778987401 GCA_033557465.1 Ichthyophis bannanicus | reverse complement strand
CCTCCCCCCTTCTCCCCCCCCCTCTCCCCCCCTCCCCCCTCCCCCCCCCCCTCTCCCCCCCCCCTCTGCCCCCCCCCCACCTTCCCCCGCCCTCCCCCCCCTTCCTCCCTTCCCCCTCACCTCCACCTCCCCTCCCCCCCCTTCCTTTCTCCTCCCCTTTCCCCCCTCCCCTCCCCCCCGCCCCCCTTCTCTCTCCCCTCCCCCCCCCCCTTCCCCCCCCTCCCTCCCCTCCCCCCCCCCTTCCTCCTCTCCCCTCCCCCTCCCCCTCCCCCTTCCCTCTCCCCTCCCCTTCCCCCCCCCCTTCCTCTCCTCCCCTCCCCCCTCCTCCCCCCCCCTCCCCTCTCCCCTCCCCTTCCCCCCCCCTCCCCCTTCCCTCTCCCCTCCCCTTCCCCCCCTTCCCTCTCCCCCTCCCCCTCCCCCTCCCCCTCCCTCCCCCCCCCCCCCCCTCCTCCCTTTCTCCCCCCTCCCCCCCCCCTTCCTCCTCCCCCTCCCCCCCCCCCCCTCTCTCCCCCCCTCCCCTCCCCCCCCCCCCCTCCTTCCTCCCCCCCTCCCTTTCTCCCCTCCTTCCCTCCCTCCCCTCCCCTCCCCCCTCCTCCCCCCCACTTTCCCCCCTTCCCCCTCCCTCCCCCTCCCCTCCTCTCCCTTCCCCCTCCCCTCTCCCCCCTCCCCCCCCCCCCTCCTCCCCCCCCCCTCCCCCTCCTCCCCTCCCCCCTCCCCCCTCCCCCCTCTCCCCTCCCCCCCCCTCCCCCCTCCCTCCCCTTCCCCCCTCCCCTTCTCCCCCTCCCCCCCCCCTCCCCTCCCCTCCCCCCTTTCCCCCCCCTCTCCCCCCCCTTTCCTCCTCCCTCCCCCCCCCCTTCCCCCTCCCCCTCCCCTCCCCCTTTCCCCCTTCCTCTCCCCCCCCCTCCCCCCCTCCCCCCTCCCCCCCCCTCCCCCTTTCCCCCTCCCTCCCCTCCCCCCTTCCCCCCCTCCTTCCCTCCCCTCCACCTTTCCCCCCTTCTCTCCCCTCCCCCTTTCCTCCCTCCCCTCCCCTCCCCCTTCCCCCCTCCCTCCCCTCCCCCTCCCCCTTTCCCCCCCTCCCCTCCTCCCCTCCCCTCCCCCCTCCCCTCCTCTCCCCTCCACCTCCCCCCTCCTCCCCTCCCCTCCCCCCCTTCTCCTCTCCCCCCCCCTCCCCTCCCCCTCCCTCCCCTCCCCCTCCCCCTCCCCTCCCCCCCCTTCCCCCTCCTCCCCTCCCCCCTCTCCTCCCCTCCCCCCCCTCCCCTCCCCTCTCCCCCTTCTCTCCTCCCCTCCCCCTTCCCTCTCCCCCCCCCTCCCCTTCCCCTCCCCCTTCCCTCCCCCCCTTCCCCTTCCCCTCCCCTCCCCCCTCCCCTCCCTCTCTCCCTCCCCTCCCCCCCCCCCTCCTCTCTCCCCTCCCCTTCCCCCCCCTCCCCCCTCCTCTCCCCTCCCCCTTCCCTCCCCCCTCCTCTCCCCCCTCCCCCCTTCCCTCCCCTCCCCTCCCCCCCCCCCCTTCCCTCCTCCCCCCCCTCCCCCCCCCCCTCTCCCTCCCTCCCCCCTCCCCCCCTTCCTCTCCCCTCCTCCCCCCCTCCCCCTCCTCTCCCCCTCCCCCTCCTCCCCTCCCCCCCCCCCTCCCCTCCCCTCCCCCCCTCCTCTCCCCTCTCCCCTCCCCCTCCTCTCCCCTCCACCTTTCCCCCCCCCCCTCCTCCCCCCTCCCCCTCCCTCTCCCCCCTCCCCTTTCCCCCCTCCCCTCCTCCTCCTCCCCCCTCCCCCCTTCCTCTCCACCTCCCCTCCTCCCCCTCCTCTCCCCTCCCCTCCCCCCCCCTCCTCTCCCCCTCCACCCCCCTCCCCTCCCCCTCCCCCCCCCTCCCCCCCTTCCTCTCTCCCCCCTCACCTCCCCCCCCTCCCCCCCCCCCTCCCTCCCTCCCCTTCCCCCTCCCCCTCCCCTCCCCCCCCTCTTCTCTCCCCTCCCCTCCCCCCCTTCCCCCCCCCTCCCCCCCCCCCTCCCCCTCCTCTCCCCCCCTCCCCCTCCTCCTCTCCCTCCCCCCCTCCCCCCCCTCCCCTCCTCCCTCCCTCCCCCCCCTTTCCTCTCCCCCTCCCCTCCTCTCCCCTCCCCCTTCCCCCCTCCCCCCCTCCTCCCCCCTCCTCCCCCCTCCCCCCCCTCCCCTCCCCCTCTCTCCCCCTTCCCCTCCCCTCCCCCTCCCCCTCCCCCCCCCCCCCCTTCCCTCCCCCTCCCTCCCCCTCCCCCTCCTCCCCCCCCCTCTTCTCCCTCCTCCCCCCCTTCCCCTCCCCTCTCCCCCCCCTTCCCTCCCCCTCTCTCCCCCTTCCCCTTCCCTCCCCCTCTCCCCCCCCTCCCCCTCCCCCTCCCCCCTCCCTCCCCTTCCCCCCCCCTCTCCCCCCCCCTCTCCCCCTCCCTCCCCTCCCCCCTTCCCCTCTCCCCCCCCTCCCCTTCCCCTCCCCCCTTCCCCCCCTCCCCCCTCCCTCCCCCCCCTTCCCTCCCCTCCCCTCTTCCCCCTCCTCCCTCCCTCCCCCTCCCCCTTCCCTCCCCTCCCCTTCCCCCCCCCTCCTCTCCCCTCCCCTCCCCCCCTCCCCCCTCTCTCCTCCCCCCCCCCTCTCCTTCTCCCCCCCCCTCTCCCCTCCCCTCCCTCCCCCTCTCCCCCCCCCCCTCCCCCTCTCCCCCCCTCCCCCTCCCCCCTCTCCCTCCCCTTTCCCCCTTCCCTCCCCTCTCCCCCCTCCCCCCCTCCCCCTTCCCCTCCCCCCTCCTCCCCTCCCCCCCTCCTCCCCCCTCCCCCTCCCCCCCTCTCCCTCTCCCCCCCTCCCCTCCTCCCTCCCCCTCCTCCTCCCCTCCCCCCCCCCTCTCCCCCCTCCCTCCCTCTCCCCCTTCCCCTCTCCCCCCTCCCTCCCCTCCCCCCCCCTTCCCTCTCCCCTCTTCCCCCCCTTCCCCCCTCCCCTCCTCTCCCCCCCCCCCCCTCCCTCCCCTCCCCTCCCCCCCCTCCCCCCCCCCCCCCCCCCTTCTCCCCCCTCCCCCCTCCCCCCCCCTCCCCCCTCCCTCCCCCCTCCTCTCCCTCCTCCCTCCCCCCCCCCCTCCCCCTCCTCTCCCCTCCCCTCCCCCCCCTCCCTCCCTTTTCCCCCTCCCCTCCCCCTTCCCTCCCCCCTCCCCCCCTCCCCTCCCCCTCCCTCCCCCCACCTCCCCCCCCCTCCCCCCCCTCCCCCCTTCTCCCTCCCCTCCCCCTCCCCTCCCCCCTTCCCTCCCCCCTTTTTCCCCCCCTCCCCCTCCCCCCCCTCCCCTCCCTCCCCTCCTCCCTTTTCCCCTCCCCCTCTACCTCCCTCCCCTCCCCCCCCCTCCCTCCTCCCCTCCCCTTCCCCCCTTCTTCCTCCCCCTCCCCCCCCCCTCTCCTCCTCCCCCCCCCCTCCTCCTCCCCCCCTTCCTTCTCCCCCTCCCACCCCCCCCCCCCCCCCTCCCGCCCCCCCCCCCTCCCCTCCCCTCCCCCTCCCCTCCCCCCTCTTCCCTCCCCCCCTCCCCCTCCCCTCCCCTTCCCCTCCCCTCCCCTTTCCCCCCTTCTCCCCCTTCCCCCTCCCTCCCCCTCCACCCCCCCCCTTCCCCCCCCCCCTTTCTCCCTCCCCTCCACCTTCCCCCCTCCCCTCTCCCCTCCCCTTCCCCCTTCCCCCCCCCCTCCCCCTCCCCTCCTCCCCCTCCCCTTCCTCCCCCTCTCTTCCTTTTCCCCCCTCCCTCCCCCTCCCCCTTCTTCCTTTCTCCCCCCCCCTCGTTCTTCCTCCTTTCTTCCCCCCCCCTTCTCCCCCCTTTCTTCCCCCCCCTCTTCCTCTCCCTTCCTCCTTCCTCCTTCCCTTCCTCCCCTCCCTTTCTCCCTCCCCCTCTCCCCCCCTCCTTCTCCCCCCCTCTCTTCCCCTCCTTTTCCCCCTCTCCCCCCTTTCTTCTTTCCCCCCCCTCTCCTCCTTCCCCCTTTCCCCCCCTTCTTCCCCCCTTCCCCTCTTCCCCTCCCCCTCCTCTCCTTTCTCTTCTTCCCCCTCTCCCTTCCCCCTTTCCTCTCCTTTCCCCTCCCCTCCTTCCTCCCTCTTCCTTTTCCTTCCCTCCCCCCCTCTCCCCTCCCTTTTCCCCCCCCCCCCCCCCCTCCCCCTCCCCCCTCCCCCCCCTTCCCCCTTCCCCTCCCCCCCCCCCCTCCTCTCCCCCCCCTCCCCCCCCCCTTCCCCCCCCCTCCCTCCCCTCTCCCCCCCTCCCCCCCCTTCCTCTCCCTCCCCTCCCCTCCCCTCCCCCCCCCCCCCCCTCCCCCTCCTCTCCCCTCCCCCTCCCCCCTTCCCTCTCCCCTCCCCCCCTTCCCCCCCTCCCCCCCCCCTCCCCTCCCCTCCCCCTCCCCCCCTCCCCTCTCCCTCCCCCCCTCCCCCTCCTCTCCCCCCCACCCCCTCCCCCCCCCTCCCCCCCCCCCCTTCCCTCCTCCCCTCCCCCCCCCCCCTCTCCCCTCCCTCCCCCCTCCTCCTCCCCTCCCCCCCCTCCACCTCCCCTCCCCCCCTCCCCCCCTCCCCCCCCTCCTCCCCCCTCCCCCCCCCTCCCCCCCTCCCCCCTCTCCCTCTCCCCCCCCCTCCCCCTCCCCTCCCCCCCCCTCCCTCTCTCCCCTCCCCCCCCCCCCCCCCCCCCCCCTCTTCCTCCCCTCCCCTCCCCCCCTCCCTCCTCCCCCCCCTCCCCCCCCTTCCTTCCTCCTCTCCCCCTCTCCCCCCCCTCCCCTTCTTCCCCCTCCCTCTCCCCCCCCCCCCTCCCCCCCCTTCCCCTCCCCTTCCCCCCCTCCTCCCCCCCTCCCTCCCCCCTCCCCCTCCCCTCCCCCTCCCTCTCTCCCCCTCCCCTCTCCTCCCCCCCCTCCCCCCTCTCCTTCTCCCCCCCTCCTCCTCCCCCCCCCTCCTCCCCCCCTTCCCCCTCTCCCCCCCCTCCTCTCCCCTCCCTTTCCCCCCCTTCCCCCTCCCCCCTCCCCCCTCCCCCCTTCCCTCTTCCCCCCCCCCCCCCCCCTCCTCCCCTCCCCCTCTCCCCCTCCCCCTTCCCTTCCTCCCCTCCCCCCCTCCCCCCCTCCCCCTCCCTTCCTCCCCTCCCCCCCCTCCCCCCCTCCCCCTCCCTTCCTCCCCTTCCCCCCTCCACCTCCCCTCCCCCTCCCCCTTCCTCCTCTTCCCCCCTCCCCTCCCCCCTCTTCCCCCTCCCCCCCCCCCTCCCCCCCCTTCCTCCCTCCCCCCCCCCCTCCCTCCCTCCTCTTTCCTCTTCCTCCCCCCCCTTCTCCTTTCCCTCCCCCACTTCCTTTCTCCCTCTTCGACCTGTGCCCCCCCCCTCCCCTTCCCCCCCTTTCCTCCTCTCCCTCCCCTCCACCTTACCCCCTTCCTTTCGCCCCTCTTTCTCCCCTCCACCTTTCCCCTTTCCTTTCTCTTCTCCGCCTCCCACCTTCCCCCCCTCCATTTCCTCCCCCCATCCTTTCTCCCCCTCCACCTTTCCCCCCTTGTCCTTTCTACACCATCCACCTTCCCCCTTTCCCTTTCTCCCCTCCACCTTTCCCCCTTCTTTCTCCCCCCCCTCTTCCCCCCTTTGACCCCTTTCTCCCCTCCACCTTCCTTCCCCTTTCCCCCCTTTCCCTCCCCTCCACCGTTTCCCCCCTCCATCCCCCCGCAACCATTCCCCCCCCCCACCTTCCCCCTCTCTCCCCCCCCCACCTTCCCCCTTCCATTCCCCTCCCCCATTCCCGGCCTCCTTCTCTCCCCTCCACCTTCCCCCTCGCCCCTTTCTCCATTCTCCCCCTCCATTCCCCCATCCTTTCTCGCCCTCCACTTTCCCCCCTCCCCCTTTCTGTCCGCCTCCAGCCGTCTTCCCCCCTCCCCCCCCTTTCTCCCCTCCACCTTCCCTCCCCCCTCCAGTCCCCCTTTCTTCTCCCCCCCCCCTTCCCCCCTTCCTTTCCTCCCCCCACTTTCCCCGCTGTCCTTGTCTCCCCCCCACCTTCCCCCCTTCCTGTCCCCCCTTTCCCCTGTTCTCCCCCTCCACCTTCCCCCCCCCCTCCAATCCCCCCTTCCTTTTTCTCTCCCCCCCACCTTCCCCCCTTCCTTTCTCACCCCCCCGGCTTCCCCCCCGTCTTCCTTTCCTCCCCCCCACCTTCCCCCTCCATTCCCCCCCCCACCTTCCCCCTCCATTCCCCCCCCACCTTCCCCCTTCTACCATTCCCCATCAGGAGCCTTCCCCCCTCCATTCCCCCATCCTTTCGCCCCTCCACCTTCCCCCCTTCCTTTCTCTCCCGCCCACCTTCCCCCCCCCCTCCCCTTCCTTGTCTCCTCCTTTTCGTCTCCCCCATCCTCCCCCTTCGCTTTCTCTCCCCCCCCCACTTCCCCCCTTGGTGCCTTTCTCCCCCCACCTTCCCCCCTTCCCCCTTCCTTTCTCCCCCCCACCTTCCCCTTCCTTCTCCCCTCCCACCTTCCCCTTTTCTTCTCTTCTCCCTCCCCGTACAACACCTTCCCCCCCCTCCATTCCCCCATCCTTTCTTCTCTCTGTCCTCCCCCCTCCACCTTCCCCCTTCCTTTCCTTTTCTCACCCTCCCCCCTTCCCCCGTCCTTTTCGTCCCCCCTTCACTTCCCACCTTCTCCCCTTTCTCCCCTCCACCTTCCCCCCCCCTCCAGTTCTTCCCCCCAATCCTTTCTCGTTCTCCCCTCCACCTTTCCCCTCCCTCTTATCTTGCTCCCTCCCCTCCATTCCTCCCCCTTCCTTTGCTCCCCCCCACCCTTCCCCCCCTGCCCCTTTCCTCCCCCTCCGCCCCCCCCCACCTTCCCCCCATTCCCCTTCCTTTCTCTCCTTCTCCCCCACCACATTCCCACCTCCCCTCCCCTTTCTCTCCCCTCACCTCTCCCCTTTCTTTTCTCCCCTCCACCTCCCCCCCTCCATTCCCATCCTTGGTCTCCCCCCTTCACCTCCCACCCTTCCCCTTTCTTTCCCTCCCCCTACCTTTACCTCCTTCTCTCCCCTCCACCGTTACCCCTCCCCCTCTCATCTCCCCCTCCTTTCCCCTCCCTCCCCACCCTTCGCCACCTTCCCCTTTCCTCCCCTCACCCCTTGCCCCCCTCCATTCCCTGTCCCCCATCCTTCTTGCGTCCCCCCCACCTTCCCACCTCCCCCTCTTCTCCCCTCCACCTTCCCCCCCCTCCATTCCCCCATCCTTGCTCACTCTCCCTCCACCTTTCCCGCCTCTTTTCCTTTCCTCCCCTCCATTCCCTCCCCCTTCCTTTCTCCCCCCCACCGTTCCCCCCTTCCCCTTTCTCCCCCCCCCCCACCCCCCTTCCCTCCCCTTCCCTATCCCCCCCCCTTCCGCCCCCCCCCACCTTCCCCTCCCCTTCCCCCCTTCCTGTGGTCTCCCCCCCCCCGTTCCACCCTCTTCCCCTTTTACCTCTCTCCCCTCCACCTTCGCCTTTCTCCCCTCCACCGTTCCCCCCCCCATTGGGGGGGCACGGGTTCCCATCCTGTCTCCCCCCCACCTTCCCCGACCTTCCACTTCTCTCTCCCCGCCACCTTCCCCTCCTCTCTCCCCTCCCCTTCCACCCTTGCTCCATCCCATCCTTTCCTCTCCCCCCCACCTTCCCACCTTTTTCCTCCTTTCCTCCCCCTCCACCTCTCTTCCCCCCTCATCCCATCCTTTCTCCCTTCTCCCCCCCACCTTTGCCCACCTTCCCCTTTCTCCCCTCCACCTTCCCCCTCCATGCCCATTCCTTTCTCCCCCCCCCCTTCCCAACTTCCCCTTTTCTCCCCCTCCACCTTCCCCCTCATCCCACCTTTCTCCCCCGCCACCTTCCCCCACCTCCCTCCCCCCTCTCCTTCTCCCCTCCAACTTTCCCCCCCATCCATCTCCCTCCCCTCCTTTCTCCCCCTTCCTCCCCCCCCACCTTCCCACCTTCCCCTGTTCCCTCCCCTCCACCTTCCCCCCCTCCATTCCCCCATTTCCCCATTCCTTTCTCCTCTCCCCCTCCGCCACCTTTTCCGCCCCCCCCTCTTTCCTTTCTCCCCTCCATTCACCCCTTCCTTTTCTCTTCTCCCCCCCACCTTCCCCGCCCTTCCCCTTTCCCTCCTTCCTCCCCCCCCCCACCTCCTCCCCTCCTTCCGCCCCCATTTCCTTTCTCCCCCCCACCTTCCAACCTTCCCTCCTCCCCTCCACCTTCCCCTCTTCTCCCTCCACCCTTCCCTCCCCTCCATTCCCATCCTTTCTCTCTTTCCTCCCCTCCCCACCCTCCTCCCACCGTTCCCCTTTCTTCCCTCCACCTTCCCCCCCGTCCCTTCCTCCCATCCGTCTCCCCCTTCCTTTCTCCGCCCCACCTTCCCACCTTCCCCTTTCCTCCCCTCCACCTTTCCCTTCCCCCCTCCATTCCCCCATCCTTTTCTCTCCCCACCTCCCACCTCCCCTTTCCTCTTCTTCGTCTCCTCCTCCACCTTCCCCCCTCCCATTTCGGCCCCATCCTTTCCCCTTCCCCCCTTCCCACCTTCCCTTCTCCTCCTCCACACCTCTCCCCCCCCGATTGCCCCCATCCTTTGCCTCGGCCCTCCACCTTCCCCCCTCCATTCCCCCCTCCTATTCTTCCTCTCCCCTCACCTTTCCCCCTCCCCTCCATTCCCGTCCCCCATCTCCCCTCTCCCTCTCCCGCCCTTCCCACCTTCCCCTTCTCCCCTCCCCTCGCACCTCCTCCCTCCCCTCCACCTTCCCTTCCCCTCCATTCCCCCTCTCTTTCGTCTCCCTGTTTCGTCCCCCCCAACTTCCCTTCGCTTTCTCCCCCACCTTCCCCCCTTCCCTTTCCTCCCCCCACCTTCCACCTTGCCGCTTTCTCTCCCCCCTCACCGGTCCACCTTCCCTCCCCTCCATTCCCCCCATCCCCCCCCCCCTCCCTTCTCTCCCTCCCCCCTCCCCCCCCACACCCTTTCTCCCCACCTGCCCCCCTTTCTCGCCGCTCCATTCCCATCGCCCCATCCTTTCTCTCGCCCCCCCACGCACCTTCCACCTTCCCTTCCTCTCCCCCACCACCTTCCATTCCTTTCCCCTCCCCCCCGCCCCCTTCCCTCCCCCCTTCCCCCCTGTTTCTCCCCCCACCCCTTCCACTCCCCTTTCTCCCTCCACCTTCCCCCCCTCCTCCCCCAGTCCTTTCTCCCCCCCCCCACCTTCCCCACCTCCCCCTTGTCTTTCCACACCCTCCCTCCCCCCTCCACTCCTTCCCATCCTTGCTCCCCCCAACCTTCCCCCACCTATTCCCCTTTCTCCCCCTCCAACACCTTCCCCCCTCCATTTCCGCCCACATCCCTGTCTCCCTCCCCCCCACCTTCCCACCTTCCCCTGTTCTTCCCCTCCACCCTTCCCCCCTCCATTCCCCCACCCTTTTTCTCCCCCACCCTTCCACCTTCCCCTTTCCTCTTCCCGCTCCACCTTCCCCCCGCCTGTCCCCCATCCTTTGTCTCTCTCCCCGCCCCCACCTTCCCCCCCGCCTTCCCCCATCCGTTTCCCCATCCTTTCCACTCTCCCCTGTTCTCCACCTCGCCCTTCCCCCCCCATTCCCCATCCTTCTTCCCCCCCCCACCCTTCCCTTCCTTTCTCCCCCACCTTCCCCCCTTTCCTTTCTCCCCCCCTCCCCCCCTTCCCCCCCCCCCCACCTTCCGCCTTTCTCCCCTCCACCTTTTCCCCCCCTCCATGCCCCCATCCTTTCTCCTTCCTCCCCCCCCTCACCTTCATCCCACCTTCCCCTTTCTTCCCTCCACCTTCCCCCATCCATTCCCCTCTCCCCCCCACCTCTCCCACCCTTCCCCGTTTCTCCCCCCCACCCTTCCCGTTTTCCTATTCTCCCCTCCACCTTCTATCCCCCTCCATTCCCCCATCCTTTCTCCTCCCCCCCCTTCCCACCTTCCCTTCTCCTCCCCTTCCACCTTTCCCCCCATCCCTTCCAGGCCCCATCCTTTCTCCCGCCCACCTCCTCCCTCCCACCTTCCCCTTTCTTCTCCCCCTCCACCTTCCTTTCCTCCCCTCCATTCCCCCTCCCTCCCCCTTTCCGGTCTCCCCCCCCTCCTCCCACCTTCCCCTGTTCTCCCCGTCCACCTCCCCCCTCCATTCCCCCCCCCACCTCCCCCCTTCCCCCTTTCCCCTGTCCCCTTTCCCCCCCTCCATTCACCCCCTCCTTCCCCATCCTTTCTCCCCCCCACCTATCCCACCTTCGCCCATTTCTCCCCTCACCTTTTCCCCCCATCCTCCACCTTTCCCCATCCCATTCCCACCTTTCCTCCCCCCCACCTTCCCACCCATTCCCTCTCTTTTCCCAGACATCTTCCCCCCCCACCTTCCCACATCCATTCCCATCCTTTAGCCTCCCCCCCACCTTCCACCTTCCCCGTTCTCCCCTCCACCTTTCCCCCCTCCATTCCCCCATCCTTCTCCCTCACACCTTTCCCAACCTTCCCTTTTCCTCCCCCTCACAACCTTCCCCCCCTCCTTTGCCCCCATCCTTTTCTCCCCCCACCCTTCCTTCCTTTCTCCCCCCACCGTCAATGCCTCCCCCTTCCTTTCTCCCCCACCTTCCCCGCCTTTCCTTTCCCCCTGTTCTCCCAATCCACCTCTCCCCCCTACACCATTCCCCCATTTCCTTTTCCCCCCCCCACCTTTCCCACCTTCCCCTTTCTCCCCTTCCACCTTCCCCCTCCCATTCCCCCCATCCTTTCATCTCCCCCCCCAACCTTCCCACCTTCCCCCTTTCTCCCCTCCACACCTTTACCCCCCTCCATTCCCCCCTCCTTTCTCCCCCCCCACCTTCCCCCCTTCCCCTTTCTCCCCTCCACCTTCCCCCCTCCTCCCCCATCCTTTTCTCCCCCCCCCCCCCACCTTTCCCTTCTCCTCCCCTCCACCTTCCCCTCCATTCCCCCATCCTTTCTTCTCCCCCCCCCCTTCCCCCCTTCCTTTCTCCCCTCCCCTTCCCCTTTCTCCCCTCCACCTTCCCACTTTCCCCTCTCCCCTCCACCTCCCCCCTCATTCCCCCATCCTTTCTCCCCTCCACCTTCCCCCTCTTCCTTTCCCCTCCTCCCCTTCCCCCCCCTCCACCTTTCCCCTTTCCTTTCTCCCCTCCACCTTCCCCCCCTCCATTCCCCCATCCTTTCTCCCCTCCACCTTTCCCCCTCTTCCTTTCTCCCCTCTACCTTTCCCCCCTCTCCCCTTCACCTTTCCCCCCTCTCCCCTTCTCCTTTCCCCCCATCTCCCCTTGTAATTTTTTTTTTATGTTCTGGTATCTATTTTGTTTTTAACATTCAGACCTGTGGCCTTTCTGTTTTTAGCCCTTTTGGATCTGTTTTTTTAGTTTTATCCCCCTCCCCTACCCACTCCCCACTATGTTTACATACTCTGGTGACACTACTTTCATTTATTTTTCCTTTAACACCCAGTTTGCCAATAATGAAAAACTTTTCCTGTTGACCATGCAATCCCCTAAGTGCTGTGTGCCACAGCTACTTGAAGACCAAGCAATGTTACTGCTAGCTGTCCCTTTGCGGTCTACGGTGTCTGAAGACTATTATGCTGGGACTTTAAGGCACTTTTTATGACAAAAAGAACCGGGTCTGTTTTATTTAATATGGCTTTTATACATATGACCATCCTATGTATGTGTTGCATGAGGCATTGATGATGAGTTCTTGACCTCTGCCGGGCCTGCTCCAGCTCGCACAATGATAGATACATGATGCTTTTCCCACAGCCATCTGCTCCATTGCAATTCTTATGCTGGCGGTTAAATGAACCGGGCCGGGTTTTATTTGATATAGCAATTTTATACATATTTATTTTATGGCTGATCGGCAAGCTGCATTGATGTTATACTCTATTTTTAAATTTGGATGAGAAACACCACATTGCTATGCAGCTGTCCTACAGACCCTTGCCGCTTCTTGCTCCAGCTCCCACAATGATAGATACAACGGCCCTTCCATGTGATTATTTTATTTTTTTATTTTTGTTCAGTGCATGCCTCCACTAAATTTAGTTCATATATTGCGATTATACATTTGACTAGCAATGCAGTATGGATTGCACTTATGTGCTCCTCTACTTTCCCCATTCCAGTCCTTTGGGGACACCGTCCTTGTCCCCCTCTCTCTCACCTCTCCAAACACAGACACCCCAGGCTTGGCTGCATTGACAATTTACTCCCTTGTCACCCTTCCATCTCCTTCCTTAGCCCTATCCCTTCTTCTTTTCCATCAAACTAGGTCTCCTTAACTGCCGCTCTCTCAGGTCCAAAACACTTTTAGTCCAAGATCTTGTTCTTCGCAAATCCTATGATCTCTTACTGCTTACCGAGACATGGCTCAGGGTGGGAGAAGATGCCCTTCTCACTCGCTGCCTTCCACCTGGGTTCACTGCTCTCTCAGTCCCTCTTCTAGGACGTACTGGGGGAGGAGTTGCAGCCCTCATTCACTCCCCTCTCATTTGCACACAAGTTTCCTCTCCATTCTTTCATTACCCAGAGGCTCTTCTCATTTGCCTTCAGACCTCCTCACCAATCCATCTTCTTCTCCTCTACTCTCCCCCGTCGGTTCCTCCTCATCTTTGGGACTCACTCTTCCTCTCTATCTCTGATCTCCCTATCCGCTATCCGCATTTAATTGTTGCTGGGGACTTTAATTTGCACTTGGATAATCCTTCCAGGGAGCATTCCTTTATCTCCCTACTGCGCGATCTCTTTCACTCAACATATTCCTTTCCCCACCCATTCTGCCGGTCACACCCTTGATCTTGTTATCTCATCATCCGAGTCCACTTTCCATCTGGACAACTTCCGCTTCCTACCTCTACTCTGGACGGATCATTACTGCCTCTCTTTCTGCCGCCTTCTTCACCCCTTATCCCTTCCTCCCTCTGTCTCTTCATCCAAATCTTCTACTCTATCTTCCTTGTGAGTTGGCCATCAAATCACACCACTCACTCTTCAGCGCTTTCCTGCTGCGAACACCCTCCTGTCTTCTGATTTTCCCTCCCTCTCTCCTAATTCACAAGTTTCTCATTGGACCTACTCTCTCTTCGCGGCCCTTGAACAAGTAGCTCCATTAGAACCACTTCCTCCACGCTCCCACCCTTCTCAGCCTTGGTTCCATCCTGGTCTTTGCCTCCTTCGCTCGCAACTTCGCCGTGCGGGGCATCTATGGAGAAAATCACGTTCCCCCTCTTTATTGCTCTCATTTAAAGCCTGCCACTCCCATTACCGCTCTCAACTACACCTTGCTAAGCAGTCCCATTTTTCTGCAGCAATCGCCGCTGCCCCTAATTGCACTCACCGCCTCTATGCAGTTTTCAAATCTCTTACTTCCCTCCATTCTACTCCTCCTCTCCTTCCCTTTCCACTGCTCCCAGCCCTTGACAACTGGCATCCTTCTTTGATGCTAAAACTCAAAACCTCCGGACTTCCTTACCACAGTATCCACCCCTCCTCCCTCCTCCTATCACATCACTCTCACACACTTGGACATCATTCCATTCTCTCACAATCTCAGAGCTCATCAAGCTTATCTCCTCCTCTAGTAAGACTACCTGTTCCCTGGATCCCATCCCATCTTCGTGACTTCTCGAGCCCTCCATTGCCATTCCCTCTTCCATCCTCACCATGATTAACTCGTCTTTCCACCGGCACCTTCCCTCACCTCTGGAAACACGCCCTCATCCATCCACTTCTTAAAAAGCCTTCCCTGGATCCTCTCGTTCCTGCACACTACCGGCCAGTCTCTCACCTCCCTTTCCTGTCTAAGATACTTGAAAAGGCAGTCTTCAGTCAATTCTCTCATCACTTGGACTCTATTAACTTTCTTCACCCCCGTCAATCAGGTTTCCAGCCCGGTCACAGTGTTGAAACTGTCCTCCTTGCCTTTCTCAATGATCTGCACATTGCACATGATTATGGGGACATTTCGGTGGCGGTTTCTTTGAATCTCTCGGCTGCTTTCGATCTTGTTGATCACTCCCTCCTTCTTTCCCGGCTACATGATACTGGGCTTCGTGGTACTGTCTATCACTGGTTTCACTCCTATCTCGTCTCTCAGTCATTCTCTGTTCTCTCTCTCTCCCCCCTCAGGTGTACCCTCTGACCCTATGCCCTCTGCCCTCTCTTTGTGGTGTTCCTCAAGGTTCTGTAATGTTTTCCTAGCACCACTTGCACTCCTGATCCAACAATCGAGGAAAGAAAATACATAGGTAAAGTCTAACTTTACTTTCCAGCACATAGAACTCAGAAATGCTGATGCACAGTGCTTGCAGATACCAATTTTGTCAGCAGTCCAGCATTTCTTCGTTACAGCATGCCTCCTCTTCAAGGAAGCCAGAAAAAGTTGCATATCCTAGAAAGAAAGCAAGAAAAGAGAGGAAGTGGGCATAAATCGTGTACTAGTGCTAACCATAGAATGAACTTACCTTATACTCATCAGGCCTTGCTTTAAAACATCGGTGTTTTTTATTTATTTATTTTATTTATTTAACTGTTTTTCTTGTTTGTTTCTAGTTTGTTTGTCTTGACTAGATTGTAAGCTCTGATGAGCAGGGACAGTACAGTTACTTACCTGTAACAGGTGATCTCTGGGAACAGCAGGAATTAGTCCTCACATATGGGTATGTCGGAACCGACGGAGCCTGCGCGGGAAAGCTCCTCAGTTTGAGTTTAAAGCTGAGACAATAGAGAGAGGAAAGGAAAGAGAGAGAGAGAGAGAGATACAACTCCTAGGGGAGGTGGGTGGGTTGTGAGGACTAATTCCTGCTGCTCCCAGAGATCACCTGTTACAGGTAAGTAAAACGGAGTTACTTACCTGTAACTGAGTTCTCCGGGGACAGCAGGATAAGTCAGCCACAATTGGTGACGTCATCCGACGGCGCCGAGACGGAAGTACTCTCCATAGCTCAGAAGGGCTTTGCCCTTCTGAGCATGAGCCAACTGGCCCCACCCCCGGCCCGCCCCTAGCTAACCAGTTAGTCACTAGCTGAGCCTTAGCCGCTAGGAGGCGGGCACCAGTTCCGGAGGACTAGTCCTTCCCCTGCCAGGGGAGGAGGGTGGGATGTGTGGCTGACTTATCCTGCTGTCCCCGGAGAACTCAGTTACAGGTAAGTAACTCCGTTTTCTCCTAGGACAAGCAGGATGAGTCAGCCACAATTGGTGACTCCCAAGCAGCCATGCGCTGTGGTGGATGGGGGAAGGACGAGGCTGAGGTAACCTCATCAGGGCCAGCGCGCAATCCTGCGTGCCACAGCATGTGGGTGCAGTTGGCATGTCTTAGGAAGAGCCTGTGGGCTTGCAGTCGAGCAGCATGCAACGAAACAGCTGCGGTTGTGAATTATGTCGATACTGGGCGACCTCTAGATGATGAAGCACGCATATGCAACAGCAGCGATGCGAAGTATACGGATCATAGGCGGTCCAGTACAGCGGGCTTCAGGCCAGTAGCCACGAGGGTAGTGTGGATCAGAGGCTGACTACGACGTGAAAGAAGCATCGAGACGACGTAAGGGCATTGCTTGGATTCATAGGTGGGTCTATTGGAGCTATGGCCCACAGCCTGTACCATGCCATGTACCATGTTATGTGGTAACCCCTAGAGATGACGACTACATAATGCTCTTAGGTGATGACGGCTACATCATGCTCCTATGTGGTGACCTGGACTTGCCACTGCAGAAGAACAGACTGGCTTAGGTGGGCTCATTAGGCCACGGCATATCCTGTGTTGATACAATAACAGCGAGTAGCAAGCTCTGTACTACGAGATATGCCAGAAATGCCCCTCTAGCCTGCAGTAGGTTTGCATAGGTAGTAGATGGCCCTGCCAGGATCATAACCTGTCGACGAGGGTTAATCGTAGACAGGGTCAGGCTATGCATGGTGTGAGTGTCTGCGTGCAGCTATCAGGGAGTTAAGCACGCTAGTGCCTGAGGGAGGGCAGGTAGTGCCCCTCGCAACAGTTGCACTTCGTGCTCGCCACGAGGCGAGTGATATTGTGGTCGGCCCACGGACTGTGGGTTTTTTTTTTTTGTTGTTTTTTTTTTCCCCGAGGCCGTGGTCGGTCTGGCGACTGAATGGGGTATCATATCGTCCCATACAACCAAGGGTCTTAGCGTAGGGCATTAGGAACCGCTATACGGCGTGGTGGGGTGATGGTTTGCATCTCCTGGCCTAGGTCAGAACAAGTGATCGTGGCGCACTTTCCCTGGTGCGCGTAGGTGGCTGAAATCAGATTTTTGTGCACGCAAATTAAGCGCTGCCCTTGGGTTGATCATAATGTAAGAAGTCAATCTAGCGTTCACAAGGATGGCCTTGAGTCTGCCTCCCTGCCCTTACACCCTCCTTGATAGGGCTTGGATGCTTATTAGGGTCCAATGATACGTGGACTGTGTTGGCAGTAGCCCGACTGGGCGTTCTGTGACGTTCTGTGGTCGTATGCAGAGTCTGCGTGTACTGCACCCTCGAATTGCCACTGGTAGGGGCCCAATTCGGGAAAATAGGTGCTCCTTGACAGCAATGAAGCGATGCGGAGACCGGGACGTGGAAGGTGTTTCCCCCCATGTTGGTGGGCAGTGACCTGCTAGCCACCTCAACCTTGAGGGAGCCGGAGGCAGGAGGCAGTTCTCTGCGGGCAATTGCACCAAGCTCTGGCCCTTAGGTGGTATCTGCGGATGAATAGAAGATGCGAGGTCCGCAATGAGCCTCCTGTTAATAACACCTCAGCTGGCCATGTTAATTGGGTCCTGAGGGGGTTTGAACCCCTGATCCCTGCACCATCGGTCCGAGTTTAACCATAGATGCAGGCCTTATTGAAATATGGGAACGCTGGGATTTGAACCTGTGGCCCTCTGGTCTTAGAAGTACTGGCTCTGTCCACTGCACCACCCTGTGGCCACTCACATGGTCATCGAACAGGGATGCGGCGACAACAGCAGAGTTGGGGCTTGAACCCACGGCCTTAAGCTTATGAACACACTGGCGGCTCCTGCCCCAGCTGGGGCTGAGTCCACGACCTTTAGCCTATGAACCCACTGTGAGTGGTGCATCACCGCGCTGCCACAGAGATGAGGGTTGTCTTCTGCATGCTCTCTGTATGCTGTGACTGTTGTTTCCGACAGTCCCCGATGTGGTATGAGCTTAAGAGTGGCTGGTCATGCCCTGCAGTTATTCGAGCTTCCTGAACTTCTAGGAAGTGTAGCTGTAGGTGGACCTGCAAGCCTTAGTTAGGAGTGACGGGGAGGGTATCTCACCGTAGCTGGTTGGGATGACAAGGCTTTCTCTGGGTGCCACAGCAATTTGCTTCGTAGGGCAGGCAAGCAAGCATTGCTGTCCTGTATGGGACGGTCTGCCTAAGGGTAAGACATCAACTCACCATCCCTGGCAGGAGGGAGCTCACTTGCTTCTCTACTTCGTGCAGGCACTCGGGAACTTTCCCTTTGGACGCTGGGGCGCGTTTCCGTCGGAGCGACGATAGCCGCATGTGAAGACTCACTCCCACTTGTTACTGGGGAAGTGGCTCGCCCAGGGGCGCAAGCGGAGGCTTGGGTGAATCGCGTGTCCTGATTGGGGATCCGATAGAGCCTGTAGTCGGGACCTCTTCTGGGAGGAGATGCAGAAGGAGTCCCAGCGTGCGATCCACTGGGGCCATATCTAGGTCCCTTAATCGCCTGGTAGGTGGTAACGTATTCTCATGTCCTTTTTAAAGTATCAGCCCCTCCCTGAAGGGGATCCTGCAAGCCGGGAAACCAGGGTGGTGTAGCAGGTTGGATGGTTGTAGGTACTGTCACCAGGGCTGGCAATTAGGATGCTGGTCCCAATCGTGACGTGACTGGAATCTGGCTGCCATCGTTGCATATGCGACGTGGCTGGGATCTGGTTGCCCCACACTGGCTGAGATGCTCGGGGTGTCGACGAGCCGCCGAAGGTATTGGGTGGCACGGCATTGATGGATTCCCTGGGGATACGGTAGCAAATTACCAGTAGGGTTGCAGGTGGCCCAGCTTGGATTCGGAGCTGCTCACTTTCGGATCCAGAACACACTGTCTGTGTTCACCGTACCACACAGTGTCCGCTCTGGATTGCTAGGTACGTGACCTTAACCCTTAGGCTACTCTAAAATAATTTGCCCCTTACAGCACTCATTCCCATAATACACGCTGCCTTGGTGAGCCTTCTTCATTGGGCACGGAGGGGATTGGAACCTTGATTCTTGCACCATTGGTAGTGTCTCTCATGTGTTGTAGCTCCGTTTAGGCTGACGTAGTGTCTTTGCATCCTTTGAGAGCCTCGATGAAGTGAGAGGGAGGCAAACGCAGGTTGACAGGTACTGCCTCAGCCAGTCTTCTGACCTTCTGTTCTTGCATACACTGTCTGTGTGCACTGCACCACCTTGTAGCCACTGCAGCAGGCACTGTGGGGGACTGAACCCATGTCCCCTGCACCATCAGTCAGTGACTTAACAATGCTACACTGCTGTTACAGGAGACCTGCTTGTCGTAGGGAGAGCAGGCCCCATGGATAATGAGAGCACTATCACAGGCCACTGACGATTCCTGCTAGCTTGAGGATGTAGTCCACTGACGATTCCTGCTAGCTTGAGGATGTAGTAAGGCTGTCAGTGTAGGTTAGGACAAGTTCCTGGAGGGGGTCCCTAAGCCCTTATTAAGAAGGGACCCAGGAAATCAATGCTTGAACAATGCAAGCATTGTGGAACCTGTTTACCTTGGGAAACAGCTAGGTACGTATGACCTGGATTGGCCACAGTTGGGACAGAATAATGGGCCTGGTGGACCTTGGTGGGACCAGTATGGCAAGCATGGAGATGCTGACATAGCGCTCAGGGTTTAGTATGATATAATGGTCCCACTCGGGAACGAAGTCAAGGTCCTTGAGCGTCAGAGGTGCAGAGACAGAGTGCTCATGATTTCCTTGTGTTATTCAATGGAATAAGGTTGCACTACATGTTATGCTGTAGTGCACAGACCAGCACTAGCACGGGAGCGTGTGAATGACCCGGCGCAGAGGCGTCTGCCGAGCTTACAGCAGAGACAGCAACGCTCTGACTCCTCGATGAGTGTATCTGCTTCGAGGTGTGGAGGCACAGTGCGCAGAGGCGCCTGCCGGGCTTACAGCAGCGACAACAACGCTCCTCAATGAGTGCATCTGTTCCGAGGTGCGGAGGCACAGTGCGCAGAGGCGTCTGCCGGGCTTACAGCAGCGACAGCAACACTCTGACCCCTCGATGAGAGCATCTGCTCGGAGGTGTGGAGGCACAGTGCGCAGAGGCGTCTGCCGGGCTTACGGCAGCGACTGCAAGCACACTTACCCCAAGGAGAGAACCTCGGTGCTCTGCTAATCACTCTTGAAATGCTGTGTGCTAACCAACAGCACAATCATACCAACTGCATTGCGCCAGAGCGCATTGGGGAATGCGCTTCCAGCGCAGTACCATATGTCCGCAGATGGAAGTACCATATGTCCGCAGATGGAATGTGAATCGGTGCCGGCAGAATCGCGTAGGCTCCGTGGCGGAAAACAGTGTAGAGCCAATGCCCCCTTCGCCTTTGCTGGTATCCGCGCCGACCAACGGCGCTGCAGGAGGAGCCGTGATCCGAGCTGTAATTTGGTTTCCTCGGGCAGTAAGCATGGCGTTCGGTGGAGAAGAGCTGACCACACTTCGATCTGCGGCGGCCAACCGGGGGAGGCTCATTACCTAAGAACCATCGGCGCCGACGGAGGAGTTTCCCATCCTTTGTGGGGCACGCCTCCGTGCCGAAGATGGTGATCGGCCCCTCCTTCCTGCTGGGAACGGCGCTGACACTGTCAGGAGGAGCCGTTGAAGTCAGCCATTTTGTTGGTTGGCGCCAGCCAATGGCGCCGCAGGGGGAGGAGCCAGAGCCATGATGTCACCGGCAGGATGGCTGCCTCAGCGCCGAGAGAACCATCGGCACAGACGGAGGAGGGGCTCCTCCGTCCTGGGGTATGCCTCCGCGCCGGACAAGCCAAGGCGATCAGAGGGGGAGCAGTGATGCAACCGGCAAGATGGCTGCCATGCTGAGACCCTCGTGGCCGTCCTGGGCACCTCGTGGCCGGTCAGTAGCTGGAATTCCGGCAGGCAGAATGGTGGGTCCGATGCTGCAGCCGCAGCGTCATGCGAGGGAGAGCTTCTTAGTCTGGATCGAGAAGGCTTCAGGAGGAGAGATGCGTGCGGCATAGCCGGGGGAAGTCCCGGAAGCACATCACAACGGCAGAGCAGCGGCCGTGTATAGCTGAAGGAGGGGGAGCCCCGCTGCCGATCCAGAGAACAGAGGTATGTTAAAGGCTAGCCGTGGATGGAGGCCTGTTCGGCACGTCCTGGGCTGCGGTGCAGGTTGGGCTTCCTCACAAAGACTGCCGCGCTCTCAAGCCCATTGTCCGGGGGGGCCTACCCCGCTGACTGCTCGAGCATGAACCGCATGCTCACGCTGTTCTAGATAGAGGTATCTAAAGAAACAAGAAGAAAATTTTAAAAGGATAATACATACATTGTAGATGATAAAATTGGATTTTGGTGGAGAGTATCAAGGTCCGTCTTGCTGGCAAGGCGGAAGAGTAAAAACTGGTTAGCTAGGGGTGGGCCGGGGGTGGGGCCAGTTGGCTCATGCTCAGAAGGGCAAAGCCCTTCTGAGCTATGGAGAGTACTTCCGTCTCGGCGCCGTCGGATGACGTCACCAATTGTGGCTGACTCATCCTGCTTGTCCTAGGAGAACTGTGCTATCTCCAGGAACAAGCAGGAATGAGTCCTCACATATGGGGACTCCCTAGCTAAGATGCCGGGGAGATCCTCCCCCCTAGGGTTCCTCATCTTCCTATGGATCTCAGGCATCCATTCAGGGAAGGTGGGCAGGAGTTGTTTAAGAATGGAACAGGTGTCTGAGGACAGCCTGACCAAACAAGGCATCCCGGCGGGAGTCCTTGTCCAAGCAGTAATGGGCTGTGAAGGTATGAACCGAGGCCCAGGTGGCTGCTCGACAGATCTGATCGATGGATACAGAATGAAGATGAGCCATAGATGTGGCCATGGCTTTCACATTGTGAGCTGTGACATGGCCTTCCAGAGAAAGGTTCTTACTCTGGTAAGTAAAAGAAATACACTGAGCAATCCAATTGGACAGTGTTCTTTTTGAGACTGGAAGTCCTAAATGAGAAGGATCAAAAGCAACAAAAAGCTGAGAAGACTTTAGATGTTGCTGTGTCCTGTGAATGTAAAAGGCAAGAGCTCTTTTACAATCTAACGTATGTAGGTTCCTCTCTGCACTGGATGCATGAGGAGCTGGAAAAAAGACAGGTAGATATACCTCTTGATTAAGATGAAAAGGTGAGACCACTTTAGGCATAAAGTGAGGATTTGTCCTAAGGAATACCTTATCATGATGGAACCTTGTATAAGGTGGATTAGCCACTAAAGCCTGCAGTTCACTGATGCGGCGAGCAGAAGTAATTGCAATAAGGAAAATGACTTTCCAGGAAAGAAATTTCAAGGAGGTAGTGGCTAAGGGTTCAAAGGGTGGCTTCATAAGCTGACCAAGAACAACGTTTAAGTCCCATGCCACCGGAGGAGGCCAAATGGGAGGTTTAGTTAAAGTTAGACCTCTCATGAATCTTGCAATAAGAGGATGAGAGGAAACAGGTTGTCCATTGATAGGCTGAAGAGATGCTGCAATAGCACTCAAATGGACCCTTACAGAATTTGTTTTAAATCCTGCATTGGAAAGATGCAGGAGATATTCGAATAAAGAATTCAAAGGTAGTGCTAGAGGGTAAAGACCCTTTTCAGCACACCAAATGGAAAATCTTTTCCATTTAAAAGCATAAGAACGCCTGGTGGAAGGTTTCCTAGATGCATGGAGGATATCCTTCACCTGTTGAGAAAGATTGAAGTCTTGAAGGTCTAGGCCTTCAGTAACCAAGCTCTGAGGTGAAGGGACTTGGGGTTTGGGTGCCACAAAGTCCCCTCCTCTTGAGACAGAAGGTCTGGAGCAGCTCCCAGATCCAGGGAGGGTGCCTGGGAGAGATGCAGTAGAGGGTACCACACTTGGCGTGGCCAGCGTGGAGCTATGAGGATCATAGATCCTTGATCCCTCTGAAGTTTGAACAGAGTCTTGGGAATCAAAGGAATGGGTGGAAAGGCATACAGGAAGGCCTGACCCCAATGAAAAGGAAGGCATCCTTGGCCTGAGCTCCCTGACACGGAATTCTGGAACAGAACCGGGGAAGTTTGGCATTGCACGGACTTGCAAACAGGTCTATGTCCGGGGTTCCCCATTTCTGAAAGATTCTGAGTACCTGATCCATGTGCAGGGACCATTCGTGTGAAAGCAGAACTCGACTGAGTCTGTCTGCCCAAGAGTTTTGGATTCCTGGGAGGTATACTGCCAGGAGATGGATTTGATGCTCTCTGGCGAAGGCCCACAATTTTAGAGCTTCGTTGCAAAGCGACAGAGAGCCAGTCCCTCCTTGTTTGTTTATGTAGAACATGGCTACTTGATTGTCGGTATGAACAAGGACTGTCATGTTGATGAGGAGGGTATGAAACACCTTGAGAGCAAGGAAAATTGCTCGCAGCTCCAAAAGGTTGATATGAAGGGTGGTCTCCTGTGGAGACCAAGTGCCCTGAGTGGAGAGGTCTTGGAGATGAGCTCCCCAACCTGTTTGGGAGGCATCTGTAGTGAGAGTTGCTTGGGGTAACAAAGGTTGGAAGGGGGCCCCCAACAACAGATTTTGAGTGGATATCCATCATTGGAGAGACCAAAAAAGACGTTTTGAGGTTGCTATTTGGTCTGAGAGAGCTCCTGATGCTTGGGTCCACTGGGTGGACAAAGTCCATTGAGCTGCTCTCATATGTAGGCAAGCATAAGGCACCACATGAACTGTGGATGCCATGTGGCCTAGCAGTTGTAGCATCTCTCTGGCAGTCAAGTGGCTTCTGGACTGAATTTGAGAGGCCAAGTGCACTAGACGGCGGCAATGGGCCTGAGGAAAATAGGCCCTTGCAGTGGTGGTATCTAGCCAGGCCCCTATGAATTCTAGGGACTGAGTAGGGGTGAGTTGAGACTTTGGCAGATTGATGACGAGTCCCAGATACTGCAGTATGCGTCTGGTGTGGTCCAGGGAAGTCTGAGCCTCGGACTGAGATGGAGCTCGGATGAGCCAGTCGTCCAGGTATGGGAAGACAAAGATTCCCAGAGTGCGTAGAAATGCAGCTACTATTGCCATGCATTTGGTAAATACCCTTGGAGCAGAGGCTAGACCGAAGGGAAGTACTCTGTATTGGAAATGTTTTCCCTGGAACAGAAACCGTAGGAACTTTCTGTGGGATGGATGGATGAGTATATGTGTGTACGCATCCTTGAGATCTAGAGAACAAAGCCAGTCCTGACTCTGTAGGTATGGAAGGAGAGTGCCTAGAGAAAGCATCTTGAATTTCTCCTTGTATAGAAATTTATTCAATTCTCTGAGATCCAGAATGGGTCTGTACCCCCCCTGTTTTCTTGGGAATGAGAAAATAAGGGGAGTAAAAACCTGACCCTTGTTGAGGAAGAGGAAACTCTTCTATTGCCTTTTGGGCGAGAAGAGTGGTCACCTCCTGACCCAACAGGTACAGGAGAGATGGGGGAGAATTGAATTGTCTCACCATGGTATGGGGAGGAAGGCTGGAGAAATGTAGTTTGTAGCCCTCTCTGATGATAGAGAGGGTCCACTGTTCTGATGTGATTTGTTCCCATCTGGGAGCAAAATGAGTTAACCTTCCTGGAATGGTGAGAGGCTCTGGTTGTTGCAGAGCCAGAAAGGTTAAGTTCTCTAGAATCAAGTCAAAAGCTCTGAGGGGGTTGGGACTGCTGGACTGTAGCAGCCCCTGTAGACTTTGTTCTGGCCTGTTTAGATTGCTGACGCTTAGGAGCAAAGTGAACTTGGGAAGCTTGCTGGCCAGTATTTGTGGAAAATCTGGTCTTTTTATAGAAAGGCTTCTTAAAAGGTTTTTTCTTGGCAGGGGTAGAGGTAGACTTAGAAAGTCTATCTAAAGCAGCATTCTCTGCATCCATTTGAGTGGCTTTGATTTGCCACTCCTTGCCAAACAGATTTTCACCTGTACAGGGCAGATTGCCCAAGCCTTCTTGTACCCAGGGTTCCAAATCAGAGGCCTGGAGCCAAGCAAGTCTGCGAGCAGCTATGGCAATGCCGGAGGTTCTGCTAGCTCCCTCAAAAGAGTCAAAGGCTGCTCTGTTGGAGAACTTTGAAACATCTTGAGTTTGCTTTAGCAAAAGAAGGAACTCCTCCTCCTTTTTATCCTCTGGGATAAAGGGGAGAAAATGACGTATCTTCAGTGCAATCTCTTTCAAAAACATGCCCATATAGAGGCTGTATGAATTGATTCTGGCAATAAGCATGCTAGCTTGGAAGATTTTTCTCCCAAAAGCATCCAGAGTCCTACATTCTCTTCCTGGAGGGGTAGAAGAGTGCCTTTTGGTACTCTATCTTTTTCATAGCAGACTTCACCACAATAGAGTGGTGAGGAAGCTGAGTTTTTTGAAAACCAGGAGAAGGAGGAACCCGATACATGGTGTCCAAACGTCGAGAATGTGGAGATAGGGTAAGAGGAGCCTCCCACAAATCCATCATGTGTTCTTGAAGAATTTCATGTATGGGTAAGGTGGCTGCCTCTTTGGGAACCTTAGAGTATCCTAAAATATCCAATTTTTTTGCTCTAGGTTCCTTTTCAGAGGTTACAGATATGGAGAGTCCTTTAGCTACTTCAATAATGAAGTCTTGAAAGGATAAATCCTCTGGAGGAGATATTCTCCTTTTTGGAGAAGAGGGCTCCTCAGGAAGAGTAAAAGAGACATCAGCAGAATCATCTGAGGTATCAGAATCTTCAGAAGATTCCAAGTACCGCCTATTAGCTTCCAGAGATCGATACGCGTACCGACCGGTATCGACATCGGGCGTACCGGGAACCGGATCGGTATCGAGAAAATCTCCGGAACCGGAGACCAGAACCGGCATACTACTGGAAGTAGATGCTCTGGGTACCGGTATTGGTTGTGGTACCGGAACCAGAGTCGGAACCGATTGTCGCGGTACCGAGCGCGTTGCAGCGTTAATGAAAGCCAGTATGGCCTGCTGCATGGATTGTACCGTAGTACCCATAGACGCCACAACTGCCTGGATGTCGGTACCGGTGTTAGCAGGTACCCCAGAGCAGTCTAACAGGTGATCGGTCGAGGCCGTGCCATCGATGTCTACCTGTAACCCCATAGGTGGAGCTTTGGAAGCCGGAGCTTCCCGCCGGGGTTGTTTGGCTTGGGCAGGGTCCTCAGGGTCAAAGCCAAGGGCCTCTCGCTGCTTAGAGGGAGATTTGCCTTTTGAGGACCTGCCTGAAGAATGTTTGGTTACCTGAGATCCATCAGGAGAGGAAGACCTGGAGGATGTTGATGCTGGAGTATCCGTAGAAAACAGCATATGAAACTTGGCTGCTCTGTTCTGTAAGCCCCGTTTGGACATCAGAGAGCAGGATGGACAATCCGGAATGGAATGGTCAGGCCCCAAACATTTAAGACACCATTCATGGGTATCTGTGACTGAAATAGCGTAGTTACTCACCTGTAACAGGTGTTCTCCAGGAGCAGCAGGAATCAGTCCTCACTTATGGGTGACGTCGGCGCCGACGGAGCCCTCGCGGAGCAATTTTCCCCAGCTTTCAAAGAAAGCCTTTGGGAATTGCAGCGCGCATGCGCGGTCCTCTTCCCGCCCAAGGGTGCCATCTTAGCCAGTCAGATGACATAGCTAAAAAAGACAGCATAAAATTAGCAAAAAAGTAAAGCAGACGATTGCAACTCCAAGGGGAGGAGGGAGGGTTGTGAGGACTGATTCCTGCTGCTCCTGGAGAACACCTGTTACAGGTGAGTAACTACGCTTTCTCCAGGACCAAGCAGGAAGTCAGTCCTCACTTATGGGACTCCCAAGCTCAAGGCTACCGGAGACCCTAAGCACAAAAATGAGCTCCCTCTAGCTCAGCAGCACAGAAGGAAAGAATCTTCGCTGAATTATTACCCACCGGTAGCCCACATCTGGGATGGAGGGTAGGAGTTGCTCAGACCTCAAAGAGATTACGGAGGACTGCCTGTCCGAAAGCACTGTCCCTGCGGGACTCCCTCTCGAGACAGTAATGGACTGCAAAGGTCTGGCTCGAAGACCAAGTAGCGGCCCGGCAGATGTCTGCCAGCGGAACAGAGCGGAGGTAAGCCACTGACGTGGCCTTTGCCCGAACGCAGTGAGCCGTGACTCGACCTTCCAAGGAGAGTCCGGCCGCCCCATAAGCCCAAGTGATACAGTCCGCAACCCAGATGGACAGAGTACGCTTGGAGACCGGGAGCCCCAATTTATTGGGGTCGAAAGATACAAAAAGCTGAGCAGCTTTACGGTGCTCCCGCGTACGGTCAAGGTAGAAGTTCAGAGCCCTTCTACAGTCCAGGGTATGGAGGACGGTTTCAGCTCGGCTGGAGTGTGGTCTGGGAAAGAAGGTTGGAAGTACCACCTCCTGATTGATATGAAAAGGGGAGACCACTTTTGGAAGAAATTTTGGGTGAGTCCGTAGGACTACCCTATTTTTGTAGAACCGAGTGTAAGGGGGATCAGACACGAGGGCCTGCAATTCACTTACGCGTCTAGCGGAAGTGAGGGCTATCAAGAACAGTGTTTTCCAAGAAAGAAAACGGAGAGAACAGGTAGCCATAGGTTCAAAAGGCGGACAGGTGATCCGCTGCAAAACCACATTCAGGTCCCAGTCAGGCGCTGGCGGGCGCAGAGGTGGTTTAAGTAGAAGACGACCTCGGAGAAACCTCGCTACAAGAGGGTCGCTGGAAAGAGGCCTGCCGTCCACCGGCACATGATGTGCTGAAAGAGCACTGAGGTGAACTTTGACGGAGTTGGACTTAAGTCCCAGATTAGAGAGGTATAACAAGTACTGCAGGATCACGGACACCGGGCAGGAGAAGGGATCCTGAGACTGTTGGGTACACCAAACGGAAAAGCGACGCCATTTAAGGGCGTAGCATTTGCGGGTAGAAGGTCGTCGCGAAGCTAGGACGACCTCCTCCACCTCCGCCGGCAGGAGAAGGGGAGCGAGGACTACCCTCTCAGCAGCCAGGCCATGAGGTTGAGAGACCTGAGGTTGGGGTGTAGCAGAGACCCCTGATCCTGAGTGAGGAGATCCGGTTGTAACCCCAGAGGGAATGGATCCTCCACCGCTAATTGCAGCAGGAGCGGAAACCACGGCTGTCTGGGCCAGCGAGGGGCCACCAGGATCATGAGGGCTTTGTCTCGGAGAACCTTGAAAAGAGTCCGGGAGACTAGCGGGATGGGAGGGAAAGCGTACAGAAGGCTCCCCGACCATGAGAGTAGAAAAGCGTCCGCCGCAACCCGAAGGGGGTGTGGCTGACGAGAGCAGAAGCGAGGAAGTTGCCGGTTGTGAGGACTGGCAAAGAGATCCATCGTGGGGAGGCCCCACTTTAGAAAGAGCTTCTGAACTACCAAGGGATCCAGACGCCACTCGTGCGGCTGGAGGATCCTGCTGAGTTTGTCCGCCAGGCAATTCTCTTGGCCTGGGAGATAAACTGCCTTGAGGAGAATGCCGTGACTGACGGCCCAAGAGCAGAGCTTCTGTGCCTCCCGGCAGAGGAGGAAGGAGCCCGTGCCCCCCTGCTTGTTCACGTAGAACATGGCAACTTGATTGTCCGTCTGGATAAGGACGGACCGGTGAGAAGTCAGGTGGGAGAAGGCCTTGAGAGCCAGGCGGATCGCCCTGAGCTCCAGGAAGTTGATCTGCTGAGCAGACTCCCACGCGGTCCAGAGGCCCTGAGCCTTGGCAGTGCGCTCCCCAGCCCAGGAGGGATGCATCTGTTGTCAGCACCCGGGTCGGCTGAGGTGACTGGAAAGGCATTCCGTAGATCAGGTTCGGCTGCTGAAGCCACCACCGGAGAGACGAGATCAGCGGCTCGGAGACGCGCACTAGGTCTGCTAGGCCGCCTGTGGCTTGTCGCCACAGCTGGCGGAGACACCATTGAGCAGGCCGCATATGCAGGCGGGCATTGGGGGTCACATGGACGGTGGAAGCCATATGGCCGAGTAGTCTCAGGAAGCGCCTGGCGGAGACCAGGGGCTGGCTGCGAAAACGGTCGGCTAGGTCCATGAGCCGTAGAGCCCTGTCGAGCGGTAGGTACGCTCGTGCCTGAGGAGTGTGCAGCCTTGCGCCGATGAACTCGAGATCCTGTGAGGGGAGCAAAGTGGACTTTGCGAAGTTTATAACAAAGCCCAAGTGCTGCAGAAGAGTCACCGTGCGGCGCGTGGCGTTGGTGACCTCCAGAGCGGACGCTGCTCTGATGAGCCAGTCGTCGAGGTACGGAAAGACATAGAGGCCGTGAAGCCGGAGATGGGCCGCCACCACCGCGAGACATTTTGTGAAGACTCGCGGTGCGGAGGACAGGCCAAAGGGCAGTACCCGGTACTGGTAATGATTTCCTGCCACCACAAACCTTAGGTATTGTCGGTGGCTTGGGTGGATGAGGATGTGCGTGTAAGCATCCTTTAGATCCAAGGAGCATAGCCAATCTCCCTGCTGGAGGTAGGGCAGAAGGATTCCAAGGGTAAGCATCTTGAACTTCTCTCGCACGAGGAAATTGTTGAGGTTGCGCAGGTCCAGGATGGGTCTGAGGCCTCCTGTTCTCTTTGGTATCAGAAAATACCTGGAGTAAAAGCCTTGACCTTTCAGGTGGTGGGGCACCGGTTCCACCGCCTGTTCCTGTAGAAGACCTGCTAACTCCTGAAGGAGTAATTCCCTGTGCAGAGGGGGTCGTGGAGGTTCTCCCGGAAAAAAGGAGGGAGGGACCTGGTGGAAGTGGAGAAGATAGCCTTCTCGCACGACTTGAAGCACCCAGGCATCTGAGGTGATGCTGGACCACCTGTGGGCGAAGTGAACCAGCCGGCCTCCGGTGCTGGGAGGAACCAGCGGGGGGGGAGAGGCTATGCTTAGTGAGTCAAAAACCCCCACCCTGCGGAGCAGGGCTGGTGGTGCAGGCTTGGGGGCTTGCTGCCTACGGGACCCGTTACCCCGTCCCTTGGCCTGCTGGCCCTGTTGGGGAGCTGCAGGGGCCTGATAATGGGGGTATTGTTTGTAGGCAGCCGCCTTCCTCGGGTAAAAGGACTTCTTTCCCGAGCCCTTCTTTTTCTGGGAAGGGGCGGAGGTCTTCCTAGAAAGCCTAGTCCTGGTGAGAGTCTCCGTCTCAATTTGTGCAGCCTTTTCAGCCATGGGCTTGCCAAAGAGGTTTTCGCCTCGGCAGGGGATATCGACCAACTTGTCCTGCACCCAGGGCTCGAGGTCAGATGACTGAAGCCAAGCCTGTCGGCGGGCACCGATGCCGGCTGCGGCCACTCGAGCCGACGCTTCAAAGCCATCGTAGGCTGCTCGGGATATGAATTTTGAGCATTCCCGAATACCAGTGGACAAGGCCAGGAACCTCCGCAAAGGTTCCTCGGACAAACCAGCGGAGAAGCCGGCTAGCTCTTTAGCCAGATCTCGGAGATACATGCCCATGTATAGCTGGTAGGTCTGGACACGACACGCAAGCATAGAGCCCTGGAAACACTTCTTGCCAAGGCCATCCAGGTTACGGGCCTCCCTGCCAGGAGGCACCGAGGAGTGCATCTTCTGGCTCTTAAGACGATGCATGGCCGATTCCACTACCATGGAATGGTGTGGCAGCTGTGCTTTTTGGAAGCCAGGGCTCTTGCGGACTCGATAGATAGAATCGACCCGCTTGCTCAGGACCGGCGAGGTGGCCGGACTCTCCCACATGCGGAAGAGTAGTCGTTCCAGCATGGGAGGAACCGGTACAGTAAAGTGTTCCCTTGCGGGAGAGTCATACTGGAGGGCGTCGAGCTCTTCGGCTCGAGGCTCCTCCTCGGGGTCCGCAGGGAAGGCCAAAGCCTTGGCCATATCCCTGACGAAGTCCGAGAACCGGGCATCCTCCGGGGGGGACTGCTTCCGAGGCTCGGACTCCGGTGAGTCCGAGGGGACACACCGAGTCCGGAAAGAATCAGGCGACTCTTCCTCTTCCGACTCCCAGACCGACTCCGACGAGGACTCGGTGGGGTCGGCCCGGGCAGGGCGCGGCGCCTGCCGCCCCGACGCCGAGGGAGTCGGCGTCGGCGACCTCGGTCCCGAACGGGAGGCCGAGGGCGACCTCGACCAAGGATCGACTTGAGGATCGGCTCGGTCTCCGGGGTCGACTTGGACGTCGACGTCCCGGCGGTCGGGGCAGCGGCGCCAGCGAGCAGTGCCCGCTGCTGGTCCATGAAGGCAGACAATCTTCTCTCCAAGGCCGTCAACCTGAGTCCGAGCTCAGGTGACCCAGCAGCCCCCGACTCGGGCCCCGACAGCGTCGGGCCCGACGTCGGCTGTCTCGGAGGCGAGTCCAGGAGGACCACAGGACTTACCCGAGCAGGCAGCTCCGACTCTAGGCGAGGTCGCTTCGTGAGATGCTCCTTCTCCAAGGACCCGGGACGGCTATCGGGGCTATGCGACCTGGCCCTCGCGGAGCCAGGAACGTCCACCGACGCCACCCTCGCGGGTTTCACCTTACGACGACGGTCCCCGGAGGGAGAACCCCTGTCGGAGGAACTCCGGCGACGGTCCGAGCTGGAACCTTTGGACGCGGAGGCCTCCGATGAGGTCCGGGTACGGCTGGGGTCAGCGAAGATCCTATCCCGCTGATGTCGCCGACTTCTCAACGCTTTGGAGGACATTTTGCCGCAGGGCCCACAGATCAGTTCTTCATGATCCGGGCCCAGGCAGCGGAGGCAAAAGTCGTGTGTCAGTTAGTGACATATTTCGGTCACACTGACCACACCGCTTGAAACCACTGGCAGCCATCGGGGGAAAAAGGGCCCCGGCGAGGTCAAAGGACCGGGCTGCCAGGGAAAAACCGAAAAATAAGAAGAGGACTCGAGACCGGCGTCGCGAGTCCGGCGGGAAAAAGACCAGCGTCGAACCGAATGGAAAAAAAGAGAAATTCTTTAGAAAAATCAACTTTTTCGCGGGGACACGACGGGTACGTCTGTAGGGCTCCGCGGAAAAAAGAAGACTGGCTAAGATGGCACCCTTGGGCGGGAAGAGGACCGCGCATGCGCGCTGCAATTCCCAAAGGCTTTCTTTGAAAGCTGGGGAAAATTGCTCCGCGAGGGCTCCGTCGGCGCCGACGTCACCCATAAGTGAGGACTGACTTCCTGCTTGGTCCTGGAGAAAGTACTGGTACACTTGGTGCATTTTTTAAAACCAGAGGCTGGTTTCTCCATGAGGGAGAATCTGAGAAGGCCTAGAGGCCTCACAGAATAAACACACCAAGTGAGGAAAAAGTAATTTTTTTTTTTTTTTAAAGAAATAAATGAAAAAAGACCAGCGGTACCGGTCCGGAATCGGGGAAGGCAGACACGCGGTCAAAGAAACAAATTAAAATAACAATTTCTTCAGCGGTGACAGGAACACGACCTGCTGGCTCCGCGGAAAAAGAAGAACTGAGGAGAGTTGGTCAGGAAGGCGGGAAGGCAGCGCGCATGCGCTGTGGGAGGCCCCAAAAGCTTCCTTTCTGGGAAGCTGGGGAGCTTTCCCGCGCAGGCTCAGTCGGTTCCGACGTACCCATATGTGAGGACTCATTCCTGCTTGTTCCTGGAGATGGTCTCTTACCTGTGCAGCGCTGCGTATGACTTGTAGCGCTATATAAATGCTCAGTAGTAGTAGTAGTTTGGAGTAACAGCCTTTTTCTATGCCGATGATCTTCTTCTGCTCCACCATACCTCCCCCTCCTCAACTCATGTCTGCTTTCTGTCTCTGATTGGCTCACCACAAACTGTCTGCATCTGAATCTCTCCAAAACACTTGCCATCTGGTTTCCCCATAGCAGCCCCTCCCCATTATTTGCTCTGTGTTATGCTGGCTCTCCTATTCCCTTGGTTTCTTCTTTTCGGTATCTTGGCGTCCTATTTGATTCTGATCTTTCCTTTCAGGGACATATTTCCAATATCACAAAGACCTCCTTCTTTCACCTCTGACAAATTAGAGCTGTTCGTCCCTTTCTCACCGCGGAAGCCCTCATTACTCGTCTAGATTTTTGCAATTCGGTCCTTGCTGGCACACCTCACTTCCAAATACACAGACTTCAACTTATTCAGAACACGGCACCGCGGCTCATCACTCACGCCTCCCATTTTGACCACGTCACTCCTCTTCTTCACCTTCACTGGCTCCCTGTTGATCACCGTATTCGCTTTAAGATTTTCATTGCTGTCCATCAAGTCATCTACACACACACTCCTCAATATCTGGCTGATCTTATACAATCTCACACCCCCAGTTGCACCCTCCGGTCTCTTCATGTCAACCGTCTTCATCTCCCATCCCCCTCCCGGGCTCACCTTCAATCTGCCCGTTCTTCTGCCTTTTTCTTTCTAGGATCTGCACTGTGGACCTCCCTAACCTCCACTCTCAGACTTGAACAGAACTACTTCACCTTCAAATCTTACCTTAAAACACATCTCTTTTCATTAGCTTTTGACCTTCCCACTCCTTCTGTGTAATTTCCTCCTTTCCTATGCCTTTCCTCCTTTGTCTGATATGCATGTTTTCTCTTTTACTGTCCTATTGCCATTGTAACTTCCTTTCCTTTTCTAGGCTCCGGCCGCCTCCTATAACTAACTCTGTACACCGCTTTGTTGGCATGTCTGACAGGCGGTATATTAAGTTTAATAAACAAACAGTATATGTAAATGACCACCTTCCTTTGACCTTTTTTGGCGTGAATTCACAGTACATTTAAGAGTGCCTTTTAGTACATTCGTTTTAAAGCCCACAAAAGTATCATTGCACTGCTACGGCATTGTCACTACTTTTCGTTGGGCGAGTGCACTTTGTTTTCTTACAGCCTTCATTCATCAGGCTCTTATGCCATATTGATGGGACACAGTACGCATTTGCCCGTTTTACTTTTGCTTTGCCCAAAACTTGGCATTTCATCTAGCTGAACTGTGGGATTTGGCAACCATTATAGTGTTTTTTTTACACGATCTGACACACATACAATGGCATAACCCTTGCCCTGATCGTTTAACATGCAATCCCAGGGTGTTGTATAATGCAGTTAATATAATCTTTACTGTAATACCGCTGCACTGTTAGTGTAGTTCCGATGCTTTTAGTTGGGTGATTTTACATATATCCTCTTTATAGAAATCCACTAGGCTTTTGCTAGTTGGCTTGCCTCTGCTTCTCTTTCCTCCCGTTCTTTTGGATAGCTTTCATTCCTCATGCTTAAAGTCTCTTATGGATATAGGACTCCACGTTATATGATAATCCCCATTTTCTTTCTTTCTTGACACTGATTGCTTAAGTTAAATCAACTCCATGCCTATTTTATGTTTTTACAGATGTATGTTTCTTAACCAATACAATACTGGTGTGTCATGACATTCCCATTAAGTTACACACAGCATGCTATTGTAAGTACTTATTATATAGGTCATTTAGGTTATGTTTTCAACTCCTCATCTGTGTGCTTTCCCTAGAATCAGGCACTTTGTTTTCCTTTGTTTTTCGATATGATTAGTCTCTTGTGTTCACAGCCCACCTTACATTTCTGTTTTTATTACAATTCTTTATATGGTTTTATTCCCTATTTATTCCTTAGTATTTATGTTTTGATTTGTTTATTGAAAGTATTGAATGTTTGACTGTTTCTAATACTTCTGTTTTTAATATTTGTTTTTTTATTTTTTGAGGATGTGTACCCCCTGAAGGTGTTTGCCGAAACACATAGGGGGTTTTCCTGTTAATAAAGCACCTCTGACTACCATACACACCTTGCTTCGATGTGTCCTGTTTCTTGCGAGTGTGCTTCGCTCCCTTTGTGGTGTTTCTGTTCTGAACTTAAAACATAACAGGTCAGAACCAATTGACATGGTAGCTAAAGTCTAATAATGGTTTACTCTAAGCACAATAGATGCACTGAAAGAAATACTGCATGAGTAATCATACTATGAATACACACACATGTTAAAAGAAGTTAATACTGAAATGATATATGTAAAATCAAATCAACTCAATCAATGTAATGAGTATAACTTCAAACTTAGTAGTATGATGTACTTAATCTAAACTCAATGTATAAAATGGTATATAGGCTATACAATATAATGGGCCTATGTAACTTCAACTGAACACCTAAATGCATAAGAGTGTGAGTAAAACAAAACACAAGCCATCATTGATAAATGAAGTAACTCAATTAAGAATAATGCATAACTGAAAAGATCCTGGTGTCTAGTCAATAAGGTGATGTTCCATCAAATCCTGCAGATGCATGGTAGGTAGAGGAGGTCCAGGGTACGAATCTGTTTTAGCTGAAATAAGGATACCAAGAATTGGATTGTCAAAAGGGCAGACAGGCACAATGACATGACACATAAAATCAGTCTGTAAAATGTCCACATCACGTGAATCAAAGTTGTAATCGGTGACATAAAGGCTCTCCCGGTGAACAGACAGCTCAACCTTGTGAGAGTCCTTATAGTCCAATAAGTCATTCAAGGTTTCAGTGAAGTTAATGTAACCATGTAACGCCTATACTAATACAGCTTTATTGGCTCCCAATACAAGGAAGGCTTATATTCAAATCTTTGCTACTCACTTTCAAATCCATCCATGGCATCACCTCCCCTTCACTAACTGACATCATTCAGCTCATCCCTCCCAACAGAACCAGGAGATCCCCATCTACAAATGCGCTAGTAATTCCAAAGGCATCAACAAAGTACACAATCGCAACATCTAACAGGGCTTTCAGTATCTATGCCCCAAAATGTTGGAACGCATTACCACCAGGCATCCGTGCGATTACTGACTTAACACAATTCAGAAAGGCTCTCAAATTCCATTTATTTACACAGTACTACCAGATTAACCCAACCCCTACCTAATTGCCTCTCTTCTTACTTCCTCGAGATAACATCTCAATATTAGCACACAACCTCACTGTACACATGTAACACCCTAATTTCTTAGCACTCGATCTCATTGTACATATGTAATTAGTTCAGTTTGTATCCCCATGTTATCCAAGTTCTTGCCCCTGTTCTCTGTAAAGCCAAACATGTTATCCAAGTTGTTACTCCTGTTCTATGTGAAGCCAAACAGTCTGTTATGGTCATTTGTTGTATGTAAACCGCGCTGATAAATAGTGCGGTATATAAGAAATTGTAATAAATAAAATAAATAAATAAATGTCACGGCATCGAAACACATCCAGCACCTGGATTTCAATAGAAACAGTATCTGAATCTAAATAAAACAGGGCTACTCCACCAACAGTAACAATGAAGCGCTTAGGAACATCAATTAGGCAAACAATGTAAGGTAGAGGAACTTTATTAATGACATAATGTTTATTCTTAGTAACCAGAGGTTCCTTCAGAGGGGTGCTTACTGGCCATAAATTATTTACAACAGCAACCCTTGTTTCAGAGAAATCATCATACTTAGTCATGGTAACTTTGCATTTCTCTTTCACATTTGCAGTAGTCAGACCACAAAGAGCTTCAGTAACATAGTAACATAGTAAATGACGGCAGATAAAGCACAGTTACTTACCTGTAACAGGTGATCTCTGGGAACAGCAGGAATAAGTCTTCACATATGGGTATCGTCGGTACCGACAGAGCCTGCGCGGGAACGCTCCCCAGCGTCCAATAGGAAAGCTTTTGGGAGCATCCCACAGCGCCTGCGTGCTGCCTTCCCGCCTTTCCCAACTGCCTCTCTCCAGTTCGAGTTTTAAAGCTGAGACAAAGAAAGAGAGAGAGAGAGAAAGGAAAAATAGAGAGATACAACTCCTAGGGGAGGTGGGTGGGTTGTGAAGACTTATTCCTGCTGTTCCCAGAGATCACCTGTTACAGGTAAGTAACTGTGCTATCTCCAGGAACAAGCAGGAATGAGTCTTCACATATGGGGACTCCCCAGCTTAGATGCCAGGGAGAGACCCTAGAAGACGTGTGTCCCTGAGAAGGGTCCCACTTCCCCCCATGGATCTCTGGCATCCAACCATGGTAGGTGGTTAGGAGTTGATTTGGTATGGAACAGGTGTTTGAGAACAGCCTGACCAAACAAGGCATCCCGGCGGGAGTCCTTGTCCAAACAGTAATGGGCTGTGAAGGTATGAACCGAGGCCCAAGTGGCTGCTCGACAGATGTCGTTGATAGACACAGAATTGAGATGAGCCATTGAGGCTGCCATGGCTCTCACATTGTGAGCTGTGACATGGCCCTCCAGAGAAAGGTTCTTACTCTGATAAGTGAAAGAAATACACTGAGCAACCCAGTTGGACAGTGTTCTCTTGGAGACTGGAAGTCCTAAATGAGAAGGATCAAAAGCAACAAAGAGTTGAGAGGACTTTCTATGTTGCTGTGTCCTTTGTAGGTAAAAAGCTAGAGCTCTTTTACAATCCAAGGTATGAAGATTCCTCTCTGCACTTGATGCATGAGGTCCTGGAAAAAAGACAGGTAGGTATACCTCTTGGTTTAAATGAAAAGGTGAGACCACTTTGGGCATAAAGTGAGGATGGGTCCTAAGGACTACCTTGTCATGATGGAACCTTGTATAAAGTGGATTAGCTACTAACGCTTGCAACTCACTAATGCAGCGTGCTGATGTGATTGCAATGAGAAAGATAACCTTCCAAGAAAGAAATTTCAGGGAGGTGGTAGCTAAGGGTTCAAAGGGTGGCTTCATAAGTTGCCCAAGAACCAGATTTAAGTCCCATGCCACCGGGGGTGGTTTAATGGGACGTTTAGTTAAAAGAAGGCCTCTCATGAATCTTGCTATAAGAGGATGAGAGGAAACAGGCTGTCCTTTGAGAGGCTTCAGGGAAGCTGCAATAGTACTCAAATGGACTCTCACTGAATTTGTCTTAAGGCCTGCATGAGACAGATGCAGGAGATACTCTAGTAAAGAATTCAGGGGTATTTTAAGAAGGTTAAGACCCTTTTCCGAACACCAAATGATAAATCTTTTCCACTTGAAAGCATAAGAACGTCTAGTGGAAGGCTTTCTGGAAGCATGAAGAATCTCTTTCACTTGTTGAGAAAGATGGAGATCCTGAAGATCTAGGCCTTCAGCAACCAAGCCCTGAGATGCAGAGACTGAGGACTGGGGTGCCATAATGTTCCGTCCTCCTGAGATAGGAGATCTGGAGCACACCCTAACTCCATGGAAGGAGCTTGAGAGAGATGTAGAAGCAGAGGGTACCACACTTGGTGTGGCCAATGTGGTGCTATGAGGATCATGCGACCTCTGTCTCTCTGAAGCTTGAACAGGGTTTTGGGAATTAGGGGAATGGGCGGAAAGGCATACAGGAAGTCCTGACCCCAGTGAAGGAGGAAGGCATCTGTGGCCTGAGCTCTCTGAGCCGGAATTCTGGAACAGAACCGGGGAAGTTTGGCATTCCACGGACTTGCAAAGAGGTCTATGTCCGGGGTTCCCCAAATTCGAAAAATCCTGGCCACCTGGTCCATATGGAGGGACCACTCGTGTGGAAGCAGAACTCGACTGGGTCTGTCTGCCCAAGAGTTTTGAACACCTGGAAGATACACTGCCAGAAGATGAATTTGATGCTCTCTGGTGAGGGCCCACAGTCGCAAAGCTTCGTTGCAAAGCGACAGAGAGCCTGTTCCCCCCTGCTTGTTCACATAGAACATGGCTACTTGGTTGTCCGTGTGGATGAGGACTGTCTTGTAGCTGAGCAGGGTGTGGAACACTCTCAGAACTAGGAAGATTGCTCTGAGTTCCAAGAGATTGATATGTAGACAACTCTCCTGTGGAGACCAGATGCCCTGTGTGGAGAGGTCTTGCAGATGAGCTCCCCAACCCATTGGAGAAGCATCTGTTGTAAGAGTTGCTTGGGGTAGTGGCTGGTTGAAAAGGGGACCCCAGCAACAGACTTTGAGTGGACTTCCACCACTGGAGGGACAAAATGAGACGACTTGTGTTTGCTATTTTGTCTGACAGGCACCCTGATGCCTTGGTCCATTGGGTGGATAAAGTCCACTGAGCTGCCCTCATGTGAAGGCGAGCATATGGTACCACATGCACGGTGGATGCCATGTGGCCTAGTAGCTGCAACATTTCTCGAGCAGTTAAATGGGACTTTAACTCTATTTGAGAAGCTAACTGCATCAAGCGAAGGCAACGGGCCTGGGGGAGATAGGCCCTTGCCGTTGTGGTATCCAGCAACGCCCCTATGAACTCCAGTGACTGAGTAGGGGTTAGATTGGATTTTGGGATGTTTATTACTAGCCCTAAATACTGAAGGATACGCATTGTGCAGGATAGGGAAGTCTTGGCCTCTGACTGTGTTGGAGCTCGAATGCGCCAGTCGTCCAAGTAAGGGAAGACGAATATTCCCAGAGTGCGTAGAAATGCTGCTACCACAGCCATGCATTTCATGAACACCCTTGGTGCAGAGGCCAGACCAAAAGGAAGCACCCTGTATTGATAGTGCTTCTCCTGAAAGAGGAACCGAAGGAACCTTCTGTGGGTTGGATGGATGAGAATATGAGTGTACGCATCCTTGAGATCTAGAGAACAAAGCCAATCCTGACTCTGAAGGTATGGAAGCAGAGCTCCGAGAGAAATCATTTTGAATTTCTCCTTGACTAGAAATTTGTTCAACTCTCTAGAGATCTAAGATGGGTCTGTAGCCCCCTGTTTTCTTTGGGATAAGAAAATAAGGGGAGTAGAACCCTGCACCCTGTTGAAGAAGGGGTACTTCTTCTATTGCCCCTTGGGCAAGAAGGGTGGCAATCTCCTGACCCAATAGGTTGAGGAGAGATGTCGGAGAATTGAACTGCTTCACTACTGTGTGAGGGGGCAGGCTTGAAAAATGAAGCTTGTACCCTTCTCTTATGATGGAGAGTGTCCAAAGCTCTGCTGTGATTTGTCCCCATCTGGGAGCAAAGTAAGCCAACCTTCATGGAATGGTGGAGGGCTCTGGTCCTTCCAGAGCCAGGCAGGCTAAGTTCTCTAGCTGCAAGTCAAAAGCCCTGAGGAGGCTGAGGTTGCTGGCCTGTTGGAGGCCTAGCAGCCTTTGCTTTGTTTTGTTTGGGTGGTTGCTGATGCTTGGTAGCAAACCGACCTGTAGAAGATGCCTGCTGATCATAAGCAGGATAAAACCTTCCCTTTTTATAAAAGGGTGTCTTTTTGAACAACTTTTTCCTAACAGGAGCAGAGGTAGACTTGGATAGTCTATCCAAGGCAGAGTTTTCAGCATCCATCTGATTGGCCTTTGCCTGCCAATCCTTACCAAATAGGTTCTCACCGGCACAAGGGATATTTCCCAATTCATCTTGGACCCAGAGCTCCAAATCAGATGCTTGAAGCCAAGCAATTCTATGTGCACCTATGGCAATAGCCGAGGCTCTGCTTACACATTCAAAGGAGTCAAAGGCTGCACGGTTGGAGAATTTGGAGACATCTTGGGCATGTTTGAGCCAAGTGAGAAATTCCTGTCTTTTATCCTCAGAAATGAAAGGACTTAAAGTCAGCAGATGATCTGTGACTTCTTTTAGGAACATTCCTATGTAGAGACTATAGGAATTGATCCTGGCAGCTAGCATGGAAGCTTGAAAGACTCTTCGTCCAAAAGCATCCGGGGTTCTGCATTCACGTCCTGGAGGATTAGAGGAGTGTCTCTTTGCACTTTTAATCTTTCTCATGGCAGACTCTACCACAATAGAGTGGTGAGGAAGCCCAGTTTTATGGAAGCCAGGACAAGGAGGGACACGATACATGGTGTCCAACCTGCGAGAATGAGGAGAGGTGGTGAGGGGTGTCTCCCACATCCTCAACATGAGATTATATAGAATCTCCTAAACAGGTAAGGTAGCTGCCTCTTTAGGAGTCTTAGGATATTGCAAAATATCTAACTCCTTGGCTCTGGGTTCTGACTCAGGGGCCACAGTGATGGATAGGCCCCGAGCCACCTCCCTGATGAAGTCTTGAAAAGACAAGTCCTCTGGAGGAGACATCCTTCGTTTGGGAGATGAAGGCTCTTGTGGAAGACGCATCGATGCATCGACAGAACCATCAGATTCCTCAGACTCATCAGAGGAATCGAAATATCGCCTGTCTGGATGCTCCTGCAAAGCCCGATACCCATACCGATTAGGATCGGTATCGGGAGTAACCGGTCCCGGGAAGTCAGTACCGGAGGGCATTAGAGGACAGGGCACCGTTCTAGCCGACACCGATGCTGATGTCGATGTCGATGCGATCGGTACCGCAATCGGTACCGACACCGGTGCTGGAACCGGTACCACTGGAGTAGTCTGTTGCGGTACCTGGGGCGTCGATGCCACAAGGAATGCCGCCAGACTGTGTTCCATGGACAGAATCCTCTGGTCCATCGACGCTACCATTGTCTGGAGATCGGTACCGGTGGGAGCCACCGGTACCCCAGAGCATGGCAACAGGTGATCTGTCGAGGCCGAGCCATCGAGATCAACCTGTAACCCCATAGATGATGCTTTGGAAGCCGGAGCTTCCCGCCGGGGTAATTTTGCCAGTGCGGAATCCTCGAGGGCAGGCCCGGAGGCATCTCAATGCTTAGAGGGAGATCTACCCTTCGAGGTCCAGCTGGACTTATGCTTGGTTACCTGAGATCCATGGGAGGAAGAAGCAGCCCTGGAAGACGTCGATGCCACCGAAGCCGCATCAGAGGGAAACAGGGTACAGAGCTTGGCTGCTCGGTTCTGCCGACCTCTTTTAGACATCATGGAACAGGACAGACAATCTGTAATGGAATGGTCAGGACCCAAACATTTTAGACACCAGTCATGGGTGTCGGTGACGGAAATAGTACCGCCACATTTTGTGCACTTTTTAAAGCCGGAGGCGGGTTTTTCCATGTTCAGGAAATTTTTGGGCCTTAACGGCAAGTGCACCGGAAAAAAAGAAATATATATATTTTTTTTTTTTTTTTTTTTTTTAAAAGAAGAAAAGAAAGACCGGCGGTACCGGTAGAGCGTCGAAGAAGGCAGACGTGACACAAAAGAAATAAAGAAAATAAAGAAATTCTTCTGCGGTGACAGGAACATGACCTGCTGGCTCCGCGGAAAAGAAGAACTGGAGAGAGGCAGTTGGGAAAGGCGGGAAGGCAGCACGCAGGCGCTGTGGGATGCTCCCAAAAGCTTTCCTATTGGACGCTGGGGAGCATTCCCGCGCAGGCTCCGTCGGTACCGACGATACCCATATGTGAAGACTCATTCCTGCTTGTTCCTGGAGATAGACCAGTAGTGTCCTTCAGGAAAGGTTTACCTGGGCACAACCTCTGTGGTTACCAAGAATAAACATGACGTCATTAATAAAGTTCCTCTACTCTATAATCCAGGTGCTGGATGTGGTTCAAGGCCATGATATTAAACTTCACTGAAGCCTTGAACTACCTACTGAACTATGAAGACTCTCACACAGTTGATCTGTCTATTGACTGGGAGCACCTTGATATCACCGATTACAACTTTGATTCATGTGATGTGGACATTTTACAGACTGATTTTAGGTCTCATGTCATTGTGCCTGTCTTTGCCCTTCCTTCTGCAGTTCAGAACAGGACACGGGTACCAGCCCTACACTACAAACCAGACTGGTTTTCAGAATGTCCCTAAAAAACATGCATGAGATGGTTTGCTGTCCCCCAGGACTGGAGATTGATACCCTTGTTCCAATACCTACAGAGACTTAGATTCTTGGGTGAATGCAGATTACCATGGCTTGGTCAAATATCAAGAATTAAAATGGACATTCTTCCAAGATAGTGTTATTTTTCTTGAAAGGGTTCTTAAGACCTTGCAGAAAAGGATTCTTGGCTACATTTCGAAAAAGAAGCCCCCCCAACCCAAGGGTGGTGAAGAGTGCTGTTTTGAAATAAAAGGAGTGGTGGTTTGTGGGTTTTAGATATGAAGGGCTACTACATAGCTGCCCAATTGCAGGCCTTAGTGGAATGGTGCAGGCTACCTAGGGTCAAACAATGGGTTTCAATAGAAAAAGCCTTGAGGGTGACATAACATTGGGGACCTATTTTTGGCTGCCTAAGTGGTGCAGGCCCAAGGTACAGAGTTGATCCATTTGGCCAACATACTCTCTAAGTTTGTGAACGAACACGGGAAGTTTTGATAGGGGGGGAGGGGGGATTTATTAGTTTCAAGCCCATAACAGCTAACATACCTTTTCCGGGGGGGGGGGGGGGTAAAGAAGGATATATGCTATGCTGGGGTCAACTGATTAAAGGATGGTGAACTGGTGAAGTTTGACAGGTTGAACAGTTTGGTTTGCTGGCAAGGGACAAATACCTCAGGCTTCATTTGTAATGAGTCTGAAAAGCAAGGGCAGACTTAAAGACAGAAATGACTCTTTCAGCATTATTGTTGTAAGCAGTTGGAAGAGCAATAGCATGCTCTCAGGATTATATGAATTGATAGGTCAGGAGTTGGGTGTCAAACCAGGCCACTATTAAAGCCATGGGAAATGAATCTGAAGGAAACTACTGAAGTGAGCTGTTGGATTTAGTGATTGTCAGTTTATCAGTATCTACAAACCTAGTGGAAATGGATACAAGATGTTATATGTAGGATGTATTATACGCCTAAATGTTTTTATAAAAAGTGGAAGCTCAAACGAGTGTCATGCTGTCATTTGTGAGCAAGTGGGAAGTTTCTATCATATGTGGTGAGATTGCCCAAAGGTATAAAACTATTGTGAGCAAGGTCAGAGTTAATAAAGGAAGATTCTGGGTGAAGTCCGAATATAGATCCTATGTGCTTTCTGTTACATTTGCTCCCTGGGACTGTTGAGAACAAATTAGCCAAATTTGTTTTCTTATGTATTATATAACAGCCCAATGTGAAATAGTTTAGGATTGAAAACAGAGCCAGCTTCCTGATTGGCAATTTGCTGGTTAACCACCTAAGGCAGATATAGCTAATGAGTCTGCACCCAAGAAAAAGTAGGGGGGTTTCCAGGGATCCTTTTAAACAGCGGTTGGAAAGTTATCAGAATAAGACCTGAACAGGGGATCATATGAATGGCTTTGACTCAATTTATTATTTCAAAGGTGTAAGCATATACTGCACTTATGACCTAGGCAGTGGTTCCCAACCCAGTCCTCATGTATCCTCAGGCCAGTCAGGTTTTCAGGGTATCCACAATAAGCATGAGATAGATCTGCAGACAATGCATGTGGATTTATCTCATGCATAATCATTGTGGATATCCTGAAAACCTAACTGGCCTGGGGGTACCTAAGGACTGGGTTGGGAACCACTGACCTAGAGGATAATATGAGGGGATGGTTTGGGGGGTGGAGGGGAGTGAACTAATTCATTACAGGGGAAGGTATTGAAGTGCTTTAATGTTTGCTTATTATGGATCGTGGTTGGACGTTTAACCGTGGTGAATGGGTAAGGCAATTGCCTCGAGTGGAGAACACTCACAGACTGCAAGATAGTATCTAAGTTTTGCCTACTGTGACATGCTTCTATAGTAGCACGTGGTAATATTTGACAGTTTTTGTAATAATTTGGAAAAGGACATCTTCAAGATGATCCTTCTGCTAAACATCTTCCCAGCTCTTCTGCTTGCTGTGGAGAGTCTTCCCTCTAATTCTCTTCTATTTCAACAGGTGCTAATAGTCTTACTGGGCTAATCTTCATTCTCTGAATAAGGTTTCAATGAATAATAATTCTGGGGCATTCAATCTCTGCTCTGTCTAGTTAGATGAATCCTGCAGGAGATAAGATCCCATAATAGGATAATTCAAATCTGTTTGTGTTCTCATGATCACGCAGGTGCCAGAAGCTTTTTTGCAGGGTGAAGTGTCCTGAATAAATTTTTTCATTAACTGAAGGAACTGTACTCCTCCCTAATTAAAATTCTGTTCTCTTTGCTGAACAGGAATATTTCTGGTGTCCTGAGATATTCCTGGCCGAAAAGATGGGTCTGCAGAAGAAGAAAGTTTTGCCTGCAGAGACCCTAGAACACCATGAAAAACTAAGATCTTTTCTTCTCAACTAGACATGTGGTGCGCTCAAGGGTCCTGGGACTGTGTGACCATCCTGCTTTTGTGTGGATACTCAGAGAAACTGCTCTGTTGCCCAGAACTTGATTCTGAAGAATTTGTTAGGCCCTTCTGGTGTTTATCCTTACTGCAGCTGGAGGGAGTTTGGGGTACTATGCCTCTGGGAGTAAAAGGAGTGAACAAACATCTGTAGCATAACCCCTTAGGAGCCTGCTTGTCAGTATTTCTGATCGTATTCATAATGAGAGGATGGTGCTGGCTTTATGCCCGGAGGATCAACAGCTTTTAAATGGTTTGAGACATCTCTTGTCAGTACCACCATGGAGGTCTTTAAAAAGGAAAGTAGACTTCTGCATTATAGCCATTTGCCCCACAGATGTCGAAGTTCAGCCCATTGTGGTAGGGGTGCTGATGTTTGTACTTCCCATTCTTTTATTCTGGTTGCCCCTTTAAATGTTTTTTTTTTTCACATTTGTGAGGAGAGCTGATTAATGTGTATCTGTCAGTGCCAGGGATGAAATCAGAACTTGACAAGGAGGAAGCAGTTACTTGTGTGGAAACACCCACACATGCTGCAGGAAGTCCCTCACATAGACTCCTGAGTTTTGAAGGAGAAAGCTATTGTCCAAAGCAGGAGCAGTTGTGATGTCACCGGAAGTGGCTGCTCCCCTACTTGTCCATGGAGAAACAGACATTACTACCATATCATCTCTTCCCACCCCCAACCAAGGTCTGCAATCACAGACAAAGCACAGAGACAAGTGTGGCTTATATAACCATCTATAAACTTTGTACATAGCGAGACATTTGTATATGTAAGAAGACATCACTACTGTGTACCCCAGTCTAACATTTTATGGTTTAATTCAGAACACAGAATTATACTCTTTTCTAGAACTCAATAGTACCACTACAATTTCCTGCCTTACCATGGGCTTCCCAGCAGGCATTCCTCCCATCTGATTGGGCGGAAGGGGAGGTACTCCAAACTGATTGGGTCCAAACCCTGGAACTGTAACAAATAAATCTATAGTAAAGGAACAGCAAAAAGATACAAATAATGATCCCATCATTCTTGCTCCCCCCACTTCCCTACCATCCTTGCAACACCTACCTGTATTGTCACCCAGCCTTCAACCAAATTCCCTCTGATTTATCTACTGCTCCAGCAAACCTCTAGCCTCAATCACATGTACTGTGGTCTTCCTCCTCTCCATTTCTCCTACATTATCCCTTCATGCTGCACCACTTCTTTACCCTAATGATCTTCCTCTATTTTACCCTACTTCTCCCCTCCTTCCAAGCTCCCATTTCTTTTCCCTACCATTAATGTTCCTCCTCTCATCAGGAAAAAAAAGGGCAGGGATTCTACTCCAAGTATTTCCTGGTAACAAATGAGGTGAAAGAATTCTGTACCAGCCTAGAAGTAAAGACCTTGAACAAATTCCTAGATAGAGAAAATTAAGCACTCTCATTCCCTACCTCCAAATGAGACCGATTACGTTCTCTGGACCTAAAGAATGCCCACACTCATACACATACATACGCACACAGATACCTCTTGTGTCTGGGATATATCTCAAATTTCTAATATTGAAACACCATTACCAATATTGCGAACTGCCTTTTGACCTCATGACTACTCCACAGGTATTCACAAAGTGTCTCAGTGTCAAAGCAATGTATCTACGCAGACTGGGAGTATATGTATTTCCCTATGTGGATGATTGGCAGATAAGAAGCGCTTCTCAGGAGGCAGCTCAGAAGTCCATGTGCATTAACATTCAAGTGCTGAAGTCTCTAGGAATAGTCAAATTATCCAAATTCCCATCTGAGCCAATCACCTCAACTGGAATTCATCATAGCTCTGCTACACACAATCAGCCAAAAACCTTTCTTCCACAAGAAAGGATTACAACACTTATATCCATTATGAAAGAAATTCAAATGAGTCAGTGGACATCAATCTTGGAATATGAGAAGGATTTTGGGTCATATGGCCTCAATAGTACATGTAACACCCTTGGCAAGTTGCAAAATAAGATAGCCTCAAGTCACTACACTCCCCTAATATGGCACCTCCAACCCACCCACACCGCCCTTTCTGCACTAAAAAGAAATTTAAACTTGCCTGTTAATTTATTTTCCTTGAGTCCTGCCAGACCAGTGAATTATATCCCCCTGCCATCAGATAGAGAATAAAAAAGCTCAGAGCTCATTTCACTTCCCTTAAATGGGGCTAGTGCTCCTTCTGCTCTCCAGTATGCTTATGTTAAAAGCTAAGAACGTGAAATGTGCGACACTACAGCTGCTGTTTTTATTCTCAACTGCCATGGCTTCCTGGGTGGGTTCTGGACTGGTCTAGTAGGACTCAAGAAAGGAAATTAACAGGTAAGTTCAAGTTTCACGTCCCTCATTGTTCATTCCAGACCAGTCCAGACAAGTGGGAAGAACCCAAATTCCAGCATGACTGTGTGGGAGGAAGCCATGATATCCCTTGGGCACAAGAGTACTGGAAAGCGAGCTGAACACCCAAGCTTAAGTGCTCAGAGTTGGGATGCAATACAGGCAAGGCCTCTGTTTTACCTTTGTCTGGAAAAAATCTGACTCTGCCTACCAGTATTCATGTACCCTGCTCGAGAAGCTTACTGGCACTCTAGTATCTGCAAATATTTGCTGGTGCAACCTCCTCCAGTGATCAATGTCTAATGAGATCACTTGTTATTTTAGATATCCATCCATGGTCAAAAAGAATATATCTAAACTCAAACACCTGCGAACCTACAAGAGAGGCCTAAGCCCAACTTGATTACAGCGGTTCCTATCCTCACCTGACTTTCAAACAATTAGAAGTGATGAACCTGAATTAAGACAAGTGAGGAATACTACTTTCCAAAAGCAAACTTATGGAGATGGTGCTCTACGAGGTCCTAAAGGAAGACAAACTCAGAACTAACAGGACTAAGCTCAGGTTAAAGAGATGATGACCCAATGCAGGGTTCTCAAGTCTCTTCCACTCCCAAGGGAAAAATCCTCCTTAGAGTGCAGCTAGGGAGCTCCTCTGATTGTGCCTCTTGAAACAAGTCAGAACTAGACTCGGCCCTCTATGAGTGGTGCAGATTATGCATCCATCCAATCTCCTCTGGTAGAAGGGCCAGACTAAAGAAATGGAATCCTCAAGGGGAAGCACAGCATCCTCTGTAAAGAAGGGACCAACAAGCCTCCAAACAAACACAGGTCTACTAGATGGAACACCCTAGCACCAAAGATTGCAAACAACAATGCTGAGAAGCCTCCCTATGAAAGCTGAGCCTCTCGATAGCCAAGATCATGAGACAGATCTTCCTAGAAAGATTTCTGATCAAGTATGAGGAGATTAATGCTGCTTGCATTCTTCCCCAGACAATAGATATGCAGTGGTCAGATAGCCACTGCATGGAGAAGGGGGACTGAAAAAAAAACAAAAACCTACTTACCAGCACCTGCTCTACTAGAAGCATCAAGCCTCTTGGTGTTTCACCAGGACTTCTCCTAGAGTCAACCTATTTTACCCCTAATAGGGCAAAGAGTTTATGCTAGTTCTTATATTCTGGGGTGCTAAGGATGTTGGTTCAAAATTCTGCTGCACCATGTCGATGCCAGCTATGTGAGCTGTAGCAAGGTTCTACAAGGCAAAACTCTATCCTGACCCAAGGTTGGTCATTTATTTATTTATTTAATGTTTTTTCTATACCGCGCTATTTGTCATCAGTGCGGTTTACAGATAACAAATTTGTTCAGTGTAGGAGGTCTACATTGAACTTACAATAAACGGGGCATTTAAACAGGGATAACAGGTGGACTATATACAATCGATGGGCAAGTCGTAGTTGCAGCTCGGCATTATTTACAGGTTAATCAACAACATGATTATATAAAATCTAGGTGCGAGTCGCATGGTGGGGATATTGCATCATTATATAGGTTATTGCCATGGTGGGGAAATCGCATCATTATATAGGTTTACTTCCCCCAGTAGCTGAGGGCCAGAAAGACTTCCCAGCATGCTCCTAACTGCTAATGGTGTCACCAACATACATCTCTCAAACTGACTTGCTCCAAATTTGCTCAATGCTCCAACACACCTTGGTGCTATTTGGTCTTACCTGCTAATTTTCTTTCCTTGTGACCAGCCAAACCAGTCCAGAATGCATGGGTTGTGCCCACCAGCGAGCCAATAGGGAGAGAGACTATGGAGCTGTAAGCTTTGGTCTATATTAGGCATCATGCATCCACATGATTCTCAGTATTCTCCATGGACAAGCAGGATAAATCAGTCACACATATGGGGGCAACGTCATACTTAATGACATCCTGCTCGGACTTGGTCTCCCCAGCTCATAAAAGTCTAGAAATATTCTTTGTGCATGCACGAATCCCCACCTTTGGTGTGACAGTTAATTCTCTCCACAGTTTCTCTTCATCATGAGCCAAGTTCAGATATAGCTCTCCCTCTTTGCATACGTAGCTGGGTTTTTTTTTCATGTTTCAGTATTTATCTCACACCCCCCTCCCGCCCTGGTTACAAGTTTGAAAAACTGGATATCCGCCTTTGTCACTGCCTACCAGATCCACCAGCCATGCTGACTAGAGCAATTCTCCTCTGGCAGCAGCTGCCATGATTAAAGTCTCTAGACACCAAGTCTGCAACAGCTTCTCTCCAGAAGCGACTGATGTAAAAAGTCTAAATCAGCCATGTTATCCACAGCAGTTCCCGCAAGCCAAAGCTTTATACTTGAAGAATCATTTACAGCCATGCTGTCAGTTCTCTCTGACAATGACTGCAATAACTGAGGAGCTCTTCTCAGCATCTCTATCCAGAGCAATCCCCTCTAGCAGCAGTTGCAAAGGAAAGGCACTTCCCCCGAAGGAGGTGTTCTCAGCAGCACATGCCCCAGGGCCCTGGCTGCAAGGACAAGAGATTTGTATTTACATATCAATCTAGCGCGCTTTCCTGGTTCCCGAGCAATGCCAGTGTCAGCATGATGCCTGAATGCACTGCCGAGGCACTTCCCTTGTGGCTGCTCTCTTTTTCCTGGGGTACATACTGCGTCTCTTTAGAATGCCCCTCCAGCTTCGCAGATTTTTATATAAAACTTTGTTTTTGGGGTTTTTTAAATGAATGAGGTAGAAATTCTGGCCCTCCAACTTAGTCACCATATGCATATCTCTCAAAAGGATCTCCTTAGCCACACGCGGCGGGGGGGGGGGGGGTTGTGTTTTGTGTTCAAGTCAAAATTCCCTGCCTATTTCTGACTCTGAGGCAGCTGTCTCACACTCTGGCTGCAGGCAATGTTCAGAATCCATTCTAAAGACACTAGTTATATAGGCACAGGTATATAGATATATACATACACACACATATATACACATTCTCTCTCAGCACTCACAAAACGTTTTACTATTACAAAGGCTCCTTATAAAACCAGACTGCTTCTTTTGGCAACAGGGTTCACGTCACAATATACTTTCAAGCTTGTTTACAATTTTTTTTAAATAGTAATAAAAGCAAATGGAAACAAAGCAGACAAGCCAAATATTGAATGGAAGCCAGCTCTGCAAAAACACATCACAGAAAACCTTAATTTAAAAGGGGGGGGGGGGTGACATCAGACCAGCAGGTGGACAGCTGAGCATGGAGCTCCATCATTCGATCCACTACAGATGTTTGATAAAACGCCCTTAAGAGTTAGTGAAATCCCAGATTTGGGCAATTAGGAGCAGCGAGAAGGGGGAGAGCACGTCAGAGAGAGCAACCAGATGCAAAACAGATTTAAAGGAGTTTGCTTTTCAGGTTGGTAAGCAGAAGGCCGTGTGGAGCACAAAATGGCACCAAGAGAAGTTAGTGACACAGCAGCTGGAGACTCGGGGAAGACTAAGTCCAGAATAATGGTGCATCGCAGGTGCCACTCACCAAGGATGAGTTGAAAAGTTGGTTTTTGGACTTAAGAGAAAGATTAAAGAGGAGATCGGTGGGCTGGTGAAAGTACTATAGGCGGAGGTTGCGGAGTTGGGCCTTAGAATGGAGGACAGTGAGGAGCGGATCAAAATGCCCAAGATGAAATTGATGGCTTGATAAGGCATGTTCATGAGCTTGCACACGAGAAAGAGGGTCTGGAGCTCAAGCTTGAAGACTTTGAAAACAAACTGAGGTTAAATAAACTATGAATAAGAGGGGTCCCGGAGAAACAGAGTATGGTGATGTCAAGAAAGTAGCAATGGAGATTTGCAGGTCACTCTTGGGACACCATGGATTTTGAGATAAAAATTGTGAGAACATCGGACGTTGGGCCCATTGCTCCCGCACAGGCCACAAGACATAATAAACTGCTTACATGAGTATGCGATAAAGGAAAAGATCGCTCAGAAGATGAAAGCCGTCAATAAATTTGAAAGCAATGGATTCCAAGTGGCAGTGTAAGGGGACATGTTAGCAACCACAATGCAGAGGAGAAGGGTCTTTCACTCGATCACATCATGGTTGCAACAAGGGCAGATTCGCTATCAATGGCTCTATCCAGCAGGCATATCCTTCACAATAAATGGCTCTACCAGGAAGGCTGCTACACCGGCAGAGACCATGTGAGCTTGGAATTGATGGTATTACCTTGCCAGTGGAAGAGGTAGAGGGAGCACCAAGCAAACAACTGAAATGGCAGAGGGTAACCCCCCCCCCCCCAAGGAAAAGAAGAAACAACGTACAAGTTAGAAGAGTGGTGCAACTTGAAGTGGACAGGTTACCATGCAGAGTGAGCTTGTGATTGATTAAACCTCTGAGAACAGGAGTGATACTAGACTAGCAAAAGGACTTAAGTATACAAATGTGTGTGTCTTTTTCTCAGGTATGCTCAAAGGGTGGTTATGTAAATCTGATTGGAGAGCGGGAATTAATGAGAGGGTTCTAAATGCTGAATAGTGGGGTTGTCAAGGATAAATGTATAAGAAAGGATTAGAGAGGGAAGGGGATCGCATTAGGAGTGGTAGTAGTTGAGAGTTTGAATGTTAGGGTATATCGTGGAAAGGCCCCAGTGTAAGTGCGTGCAGATGTTAGGGATAGATGGGTGTGCGTGCGAGGAGGGGCTACGAATGAGGAGTGTGGAGGAGGGCTAGGAGTAGAGTGTGAGTAAGGTTAAGTGGGATCTGTTGGGAGAGTCACTACTCTATGGAGGGAGAGGCCAACTGGGGTCAGTATGGGAATGAGAGGGTAAGGTGGAGAGTAGGAGGGATACAGGGGGAAGGCCAGGATAGGGGAACCAGTAGCTGTAAGGACTATGGGAGAGCTTAATAGGACTAAATTGTGTCTGTTTGTACCATGTAATGGTAAGGGATTAAACTCTTGGTGAAAAAGAAGTGTATTGTGGAGGGAGGGAAGCTGACGTTGGGAAGCTGATGTTTTGTTTATTCAAGAAACCACCTTGAGAAGGGATCAGGCCCATTTTGTGCATGGCAAAAGATATTCTCATGTGACTTTGGCTGCTTAAGCGTAGTTACTCACTTGGTAACAGGTGTTCTCCAGGGACAGCAGGAATCCGTCCTCACATATGGGTGATGTTGGCACCGACAGAGCCCACGTGGAAGCATTCCCCCAGCTTTCAAAGAAAGCCTTTGGGAGATGCCACCACACATGCATGGTCCCCTTCCCACCCAAGGGTGCCATCTTGCTCAGATGACATAGCTAAATGATGGCAAAAATAAAGATGATAAAGGAGCAATTCCAAGGGGAGGAGGGAAGGTTGTGAGGACTGATTCCTGCTGTCCCCGGAGAACACCTCTTACAGGCAAGTAACTACGCTTTCTCCAGGAACAAGCAGGAAGTCAGTCCTCACATATGGGACTCCCCAGCTACTGGCTACCGAAAGCCCATAGCAAAAACAGGGCTCCCTTATGGAAAGCCGCAAGCAGCAGCAATTGAGTCCGTGCCCACATACCACAGTAGGACCCCTATGTCCGATGAAACAAGCACTCCAGTAGCCTGAACACAGAACGGTCGGAGGGTAGGAGTTGCCTAGACCCCGAAAAGATTACAGAGCACAGTCTGGCTGAAGGCACTGTCCCATCGGGACTCTCTTTCCAAGCAGTAATGGGCTGTGAAGGTATGGACTGAAAACCAGGTGGCTGCCTGGCAGGTGTTCACCATCGGGACGGAGCACAAGGTTGCCACCGAAGTGGCCATGGCCTTGACACAGTGCGTCGTAACGTACTCTTCCAACAGGAGCCTCGCCTGCTCATTAGCGAGGGCGATACAGACCGCGACCCATGTGGACAGCGTAGGCTTCGTCACCGCCTCCCCCAGCCTACTGGGGTCATAGAAGATGAAAAGTTGAGGGGCTCTGCGGTGGCCACGAGTGCGTTGGATATAGAAGGACAAAGCCCTCTTACAGACCAAGGTGTGGAGGATCATCTCCGCCCAACTGGAGTGAGGTCTTGTAAAGAAGGTGGGGAGCAGCACTTCCTGGTTGAGATGGAAGGGCAACACTACCTTCGGCAGGAATTTGGGGTGCGTGCGAAACACCACTGTTCTTACAGAACCTGGTATAGGGCGCCTCCACCACAAGGACCTGAAGCTCGTTAACTCTGTGAGCGGATGTAAGCATGACTAGGATAACTGTCCAACAGGTAGGCAGTACTCACGTTAGTAGCACAGACACAGTCCAAGACATGAGGTATGTGGAAGACAATATTTATTAAACTCACAGACCTAGGCAACCCGACACAGGCCGTGTTTCGTAACCTTCGTCAGGGGTTGTAAAGGTAATTTTACTACAAACATAAAAACAAAATTAGCATATTATAAAAGTAAAGGAACAAGCATAGTTGTTAGACCGACACATAAAGGACATAAATTCAAAATGTGTCTCAAAAGATAGTTAAAATACCTAAAAATAAATTGTATAAATTATAATAATTATATATAAAAAATATAATAAACAAATTATAAATAAATAATGTTGGAACGCTAATTGACCATTAAACCAAATATATTACGAATTATTAGTAATAAAAATACATGAATAAATAATAAAAAATGTTTGTACATTTGACAAATACCATATGGCATGACAAGCAAAAACATACAAAGATTCTTATGCGTTGACTTCTATTAGACAAAAATTCATAATGAATATAAATTATAAATTATAAAACAATAATAATGATATTATCAAATATTACATATATAATATATAAATTATAAAATAATAATAACATATGATATTTAAAACACATTAACAAAAACGAAGAAAATTGCTATGATACCAAGGACTATCTGAATATCTAATTGCACAAGGGGATATTCCCAAGAAAGCAGCAGGAGCGAACAATTTTCTTTCATGTGGAGACTAGTATTTCAATTATATTAACTTGGAGAGAAACTAGTAAACCAATGATTAAATAAATACCTAAAACGATTGCAAATCATCAAAAATCTTCAAATTAAAAATTAAAACGTTAAAACCATACAAGGATACAAAAACGATATAAGTACTAAAATTAATAAATAAATAATAGTCATAATGATAAAATGATAAAAAATAAATAAGCACTTCTAAGCAGGGGAAAAATTTTTTTTAACCACTGCTTATAAACAGTTACCATGAACTGTTAAAGAATAAAAACTACAAAGACTTTAGATCTCTGCATAGCTGGCTTGGAACGTCTAAAAGTTTAAAGGAACGCCGTTTAAAACCCCCGTTCTAGAAACCACCATTCTTTTGAGAAAGATTGTCACACACCGTATTAACTAAGATAAAAACAAAAACTAGAAGAGATTGGCAAATGACAGTATATTTACTTTTATTAAAAGTAAATATACTGTCATTTGCCAATCTCTTCTAGATTTCCCATTTGGGAGGCTTACAAAGGCGCATGCGCCGGCGTTATCGCTACTCTACTGAAGACAGTGAAAGTGAGTTTGTGTCATTATTTTTTTGATTTTTTTGTTTTATTTCTACTAACATTTTTCCTATCCCCTCTCAGTGGCGATGTAGATATATATACATATAATTTATTAAATAGAGATGTTTGATTGGATTCGATCTGCAGTTCAGTTTTCTCCATTTTTTCCCTTTGCAAAGATTAGATGGCAGACACAACTTAGATATCGTTGTTTTAAATGAAGTGGGAAAAAATGATGCCTTAACCAATTTGGGCATAATTCCATAAAACGATTGACATATCATCAAATATTAGTCATTAATGTGTTTTTAATTTTCATAACTAACCTATTATATTGATTGATTTATTTTTTATTTTACATTATTACTTTTAACTCCTGGAAATAAGGAGACATGAGAGATTTGGCCTTTACCACAACTAGATAATAGAATAAGATATTTTTATTCAACACAATCCAGGAAGTTTTTACATCACACTTACCATTTGATTTTATATGATTCATTTACCAAAAATCATCTTATCCTCTATTTATTTACTATTTTAACAATATGGTTTGTTATTTATATAATTATTTATTTTTTATTTCTGATTAATTCATTTTTATTTATTTTTTATCATTTTATCATTATGACTATTATTTATTTATTAATTTTAGTACTTATATCGTTTTTGTATCCTTGTATGGTTTTAACGTTTTAATTTTTAATTTGAAGATTTTTGATGATTTGCAATCGTTTTAGGTATTTATTTAATCATTGGTTTACTAGTTTCTCTCCAAGTTAATATAATTGAAATACTAGTCTCCACATAAAAGAAAATTGTTCGCTCCTGCTGCTTTCTTGGGAATATCCCCTTGTGCAATTAGATATTCAGATAGTCCTTGGTATCATAGCAATTTTCTTCGTTTTTGTTAATGTGTTTTAAATATCATATGTTATTATTATTTTATAATTTATATATTATATATGTAATATTTGATAATATCATTATTGTTTTATAATTTATAATTTATATTTTATATTCATTATGAATTTTTGTCTAATAGAAGTCAACGCATAAGAATCTTTGTATGTTTTTGCTTGTCATGCCATATGGTATTTGTCAAATGTACAAACATTTTTTATTATTTATTCATGTATTTTTATTACTAATAATTCGTAATATATTTGGTTTAATGGTCAATTAGCGTTCCAACATTATTTATTTATAATTTGTTTATTATATTTTTATATATAATTATTATAATTTATACAATTTATTTTTAGGTATTTTAACTATCTTTTGAGACACATTTTGAATTTATGTCCTTTATGTGTCGGTCTAACAACTATGCTTGTTCCTTTACTTTTATAATATGCTAATTTTGTTTTTATGTTTGTAGTAAAATTACCTTTACAACCCCTGACGAAGGTTACAAAACACGGCCTGTGTCGGGCTGCCTAGGTCTGTGAGTTTAATAAATATTGTCTTCCACATACCTCACGTCTTAGCATGACTAGGATAACCACCTTCCAAGAGAGGTAGCGAAGGTGGCAGGTAGCCAGAGGTTCAAAGGGCGGGCGAGTGAGCTGCACCAGCACTACGTTGAGGTCCTATTCGGTTGCCAGAGGGCAAACCAGAGGATTTGATAAGAGCAGGCTCCGAAGGAAACGAGTCACCAACGGTTAACTGAGAGGAGCTTACCATCCCCCGGATGGTGGTATGCCGCCAGGGCACTAAGGTGCACTTGGACGGAGTTAGACTTGAGCCCAGACAAAACCACTGTAACAGAACCACTGGGCAGGAGAAAGGGTCAGCCCCGTGTTCGGTGCATCAAACAGAGAACCTGCGTCATTTGAGGGCACAAGCATTCCTAGTAGAGGCCTTGCGAGAGTACAGCAGAATGTCTTCTACCTCAACCAGAAGGTTGAAAGGAGCCAGAGTCACCCTCTCAGCAGCCACGCTGTCAATGACAGGGACCCCAGATTGGGGTGCAAGAGAGAGCCCCCCTCCTGAGATAGGAGTCCCGGGGCAGTCCCCAAGGGGATGGGGGTCTCCACTGTCAACTGAAGAAGCAACGGGAACCACAGTTGCTTGGGCCACCGAGGGGCTATCAGGATGAGCGAGGTCCTGTTGCAGAGAGTCCTGAACAAGGTCTTGGCGATCAGCGGTGGAGGGAAGGAGTACACTCCTTCCTGTTTCCTCAGTCTGCAATCTGGGGGTTGTCTTTGACTCCTCTCTCTCTCTTTCTCCACACATATCCATCTTATAGCTAAGACCTGCTGCTTCTTTCTCTATATCACCAGCAAAATCTGCCCTTTCCTTTCTAAACACACTACTAAAATACTTATCCACTCCTTAATCACCTCCCGTCTTGACTACTGTAATCTACTACTTGCTGGTCTCCCTTTGAATCATCTCTCTCCCCTTCAATCCGTTCAACACTCTGCTGCGCGGCAAATCTTCCGCCAGCCTCATCATGCCCATATTACTCCTCTTCTCAAGTTACTTCATTGGCTCCCTATCCTTTTCCGCATCCAGTTCAAAATTTCTCCTGCTGACCTATAAATGCATTCACTATGCGGCTCCTCACTACCTTTCTTATCTTATTTCTCCTTACAACCCCCTCAGGAACTCCGTTCTTCTAGCAAACTGCTTCTATCTGTGCCCTTCTCTTCTACTGCTAACTCCAGACTTCACTCCTTTCACCTTGCTGCACCTTACACCTGGAACAAACTACCTGTTGTCTGTATGCCAGGCACCTTTCTCTAACCCTCTTCAAATCAAGGCTGAAAATGCACTCTTCGCTGCTGTTTTTGGATCTTGACTCACCTGATCTTCTTTTTCTTTCCCCTTGCTTTATCCCTGCCTACACCTTCTGTGTTTGTCTTGACTAGATTGTAAGCTCTGATGAGCAGGGACTGTCTCTTACCAGTAAGTGCAGCGCTGCGTATGACTTGTAGCACTATAAAAATGCTCAGTAGTAGTAGTAGTAGTACATGAGGCCTTCCAACCATGAGACCAGGAATGCGTCCACTGCCACCCTGGAGGGGTGGGCATGCCGGGAGCAGGAGTGTGGCAACAGAAAATTCTCCGGGCTGGTGAACAGGTCCAGCACGGGTTCCCCCCCAGAGCTGGCAAAGCTGACTGGGTACCCTTGGGTCCAGCTGCCACATGTGCAGCTGGAGAACTCTGCTGAGCCTGTTAGCCAGCAGGTTGTCTTGGCCTGGCAGGTACATTGCACACAGGAAGATACCCTGTTGTATTGCGTACGTGCAGAAAACCAGCACCTCCTGACAAAGGGCACAGGACCCCGTATCCCCATCTCTTCACACAGAACATCGTCAACTTGTTGTCCATCTGGACCAGCACCGGTTGGTGACGCAGGTGGTGACAGAAGACCCTCAGGGATAGATGTATGGCTCGGAGCTTGAGGAGGAGGATCTGCTGGGTGCTCTCGTCTCGTGACCAGTTGCCCTGAGAGAGTAGTTACTCACCTGTAACAGGTGTTCTCCAGGAGCAGCAGGAATCAGTCCTCACATATGGGTGTCATCGGCGCCGATGAAGCCCCAGCGGAGCATTTACCCAGCTTTCTATGAAAGCCTTTGGGAATGCAGGCATGCATGCGCGGTTCCCTACCCGCCTAAAGGTGCCATCTTACCTCAGTCAAATGACATAGCTAAAAACAGCACACAAAATGAGAAAATAAACTATGTACAACTGCAACTCCAAGGGGAGGAGGGAGGGTTGTGAGGACTGATTCCTGCTGCTCCTGGAGAACACCTGTTACAGGTGAGTAACTACTCTTTCTCCAGGACCAAGCAGGAAGTCAGTCCTCACATATGGGAGACTCCCTAGCTCTGGACTACCGAGGAACCCAGGCTGAACAAGAGAACTCCCTCTAATCTCAGCAGCAAAGAAAGGCTTTTCCAGGACACAACCTACACCGGTAGCCCAACAGAGGGCAGGAGGGGCCTAAACCTCAAAGAGATTCCGGAGTACTGCCTGGCCAAAAGCACTGTCACTACGGGACTCCTTCTCCAGGCAGTAATGGGACGCAAACGTCTGGCTTGAAGACCAAGTTGCAGCCCTGCAGATGTCTACCAAGGGCACAGAGCGGAGATGAGCCACTGAGGCAGCCATTGCCCTGACACGGTGGGCCGTAAACCGACCCTGCAAAGGAAGGTCAGCCGCCTTGTAAGCCCAGGTGATACAGTCAGCCACCCAGATGGACAAGGTACGCTTGGACACAGACAACCCCAACTTATTAGGGTCAAAGGATACGAAGAGCTGAGTAGCCCTCCTATGCCCCTGCGTACGGTCAAGGCAGAAGGATAAGGCCCTCCTACAGTCCAGGGTATGCAGGACTGCTTCAGCCTGGCTTGCATGAGGCCTAGGAAAGAACGTTGGAAGAACCACCTCCTGATTTAGGTGGAAAGAGGAGACAACCTTTGGGAGGAACTTTGGATGAGTCCTGAGGACTACCCTGTTCCTATAAATCCTGGTGTAAGGCCTGTCACAGACTAGGGCCTGAAGCTCACTCACTCGCCTAGCCGAAGTAAGGGCCATCAGGAAGAGTGTCTTCCAGGATAGGAAGCGTAGTGGACAAGTAGCCATCGGCTCAAAAGGTGGGCGAGTCAGTTGCTGCAAGACCACATTCAACTCCCACTCAGGGGCAGGAGGACGGACTTGAGGCTTGAGCAAAAGCAAGCCCCTGAGAAAGCGTGACACCAAGGGGTGACCCGACAGAGAATGTCCCTCCACCAGTGAGTGGTGAGCTGCGAGAGCTGAAAGGTGGACACGAACAGAATTGGACTTAAGTCCCTGATTTGATAAGTGCAGTAAGCACTGAAGCACCACTGGCACAGTACAGGAGAAGAATCCACTGTACGTAGGTGACACCACACAGAAAACCTTTTACATTTGAAAGCATAGGTTTTCCTAGTGGACTGTTTCCTAGAGGCTAGGACAAACTCCTCAACTTCCTGAGGTAGGCCCCAGGGAGGCAAAACTACCCTTGCAGCTTCCAGGCCATCAAATTCAGAGCTTTGAGATTGGGGTGCAGAAGGGAACCCTGCTCCTGTGAGAGAAGGTCGGGTTGCAACCCCAGAGGCAGTGGGGGATCTACCGCCAGTTGAAGTAGAAGTGGAAACCAAGGCTGTCTCGGCCACCTGGGAGCAACCAGCAGGACCGAGGCCTTGTCCTGAAGAATTTTGAAGAGAGTTCGGGCCACCAAAGGCATGGGAGGAAACGCATACAGGAGGCCCTGAGACCATGGAATTAGAAAAGCATCTGCTGCTATTCTCAGAGGATGCGGTAGCCTGGAGCAGAACTTTGGCAGTTGCTTGTTGATCGGGCTGGCAAAGAGATCTACCGAAGGGAGACACCATTTTATGAAGATCTTCTGAACTACTGAAGGATGCAGCTGCCACTCGTGGGGCTGCAGAATCCTGCACAATCTGTTGACCAGGTAATTGTCCTGGCCTGGAAGGTAGACAGCCCTGAGGAGCATGTTGTGCTTTAGGCAAAGGAGCAAAGGAACAAAGGTCTTGAGCTTCCCGACAAAGGAGCCTGGACCCAGTCCCACCCTGTTTGTTCACATAAAACATGGCCACCTGGTTGTCTGTCTGAACCAGGACACAATGATGAGCCAGGGCAGGAGAGAAAGCTTTGAGAGCTAGGCGAATAGCCCTGAGTTCCAGGAGATTGATCTGCTGTGCCGCCTCCCAAGGAGACCATAGGCCCTGAGTGCACTTGTCTAGACAATGAGCTCCCCAGCCCTGCAGTGAGGCGTCGGTCAGTACCACCATGTACCCAGGAATCTGAAAAGGCACTCCCTTCAGTAGGTTGGGTGGGTGTAGCCACCAGTTGAGGGAGTTCAGAAATTGCCTGGACACCCTTATTTTGTCTCTGAGGCTGCCTGAGGCCTGGGACCACTGAGTCCGAAGGCACCACTGCGCAGGCCTCATATGGAGCCTGGCATTGGGGGTCACATGTACTGTCAAAGCCATGTGGCCAAGAAGTCTCAGGCAGAGCCTGGCGGAGACCAGTGACCTGCTGAGAAACTGATTTGCCAAGGCTATCAACCTGTGGGCCCTGTCTTCTGGCAAGAAAGCCTTTGCCAACAGAGAGTCCAGCCTTGCTCCTATAAACTCCAAGTTCTGGGAGGGGAGCAAAGTGGACTTTGCGAAGCTTATGACAAACCCCAGGCTTTGAAGAAAAGCAATAGTTCTGAGGGTGGCCTGTCTGGCCTCCTGGCACGTCTGACCCCTGATGAGCCAGTCGTCCAGATAGGGGAAGACAAAGATTCCCTGATTTCTCAGGTAGGCCGCCACCACTGCTAGGCACTTTGTGAAGACTCTGGGGGCGGAGGTGAGGCCGAAAGGCAGCACTCTGTATTGATAATGGTTTCCTCCCACAATGAATCTGAGGTACTTTCTGTGGTCTGCATGAATGAGGATGTGAGTGTATGCATCCTTTAGACCTAAGGAGCATAGCCAATCTCCCTGCTGTAGGTAGGGCAGAAGTGTCCCAAGAGTAAGCATCTTGAACTTTTCTTTCTCTGGGAACTTGTTGAGGTTCCTGAGGTCCAGAATGGGTCGAAGGCCACCGGTTCTTTTGGGCACCAGGAAATACCTGGAGTAGAATCCGTGACCTTGCAAGTGGGGAGGCACAGGCTCCACCGCCCTGTCCACCAACAGACCTTGAAGCTCTTGCAGGAGGTGGTCTGTGTGCAGGGGAGGCCTTGGAAGCTCCCCTGGAAAGTAAGGCGGAGGCAGTTGGTGAAAATGCAGTGCATAGCCCCTGTGGACTATGTCCATCACCCAACTGTCCCCGGTGATGAGGGGCCACTGGTGGGCAAAGAGGGCGAGGCGACCTCCTGTGCAGGGTTGGGAGAGCAGGGATGGAGAGGCTACGCTCAAGGAGTCAAAACCCCCCAACCTGCTGAGTGGGAGCAGGGGCTGGAGGCTTGGGGGTTCTCTGCCTACGGGGCCCATTACCATGCCCCTTGGCTTGCTGACCCTGGGGGGCAGCTTGGGCAGCCTGATATTGAGGGTACTGTTTGTAGGCAGTGCCCTTCCTCGGGTAAAAGGGCTTTTTACCCGAGCCCTTCTTTTTATGAGAAGGGGCAGAGGTCTTCCTAGACAGCCTTGTCCGTGTAAGGTGCTCAGTTTCAAGCTGGGCGGCCTTCTCGGTCATGGGCTTGCCAAAAAGGTTCTCACCTCGGCAAGGGACATCGACCAACTTGTCCTGAACCCATGGCTCGAGGTCCGATGACTGCAGCTATGCCTGGCGTCGAGCCGAGATACCGGCTGCCGCAACTCGGGCCGAAGTCTCGAAGCCATCGTAGGCGGCACGGGAAATGAACTTTGAGCAGTCCCGAATCCCCGAAGACAAGGACTTGAATCTCTGCAAGGGTTCCCCGGAGAGTCCAGCAGAGAAACCGGCCAACTCCTTGGCCAGGTCTCGCAAGTACATGCCCATGTACAGCTGGTAAGACTAGACACGGCAAGCAAGCATCAAGCCTTGGAAGCACTTTCTACCGACGCCATCGAGGTTCCGGGCCTCCCTGCCGGGGGGCACCGCAGAGTGCATCTTCTGGCTCTTCAGACGATGCATGGCCGATTCCACAACCATGGAATGGTGTGGTAGCTGTGCCTTCTGAAAACCAGGGCTTTTACTGAGAGTCGATAGATCGAGTCGACTCGCTTGCTCAGAACCGGCGCCGAGGCCAGTGCCTCCCACATCCGGAAGAGGAGCCGTTCCAGCATCGGAGGAACCGGGACAGTAAAGGCCTCCTTCGGAGGGCCTTTGTAGGGCCTCGAGCTCTTCGGCACAAGGCTCTTCCTCGGGGTCCGCCGGAATAGCCAAGGTAGTGGCCATATCCCGGACAAACTCCGAGAACCTAGTGTCCTCCAGAGGGGATCTACTCCGGGGCTCAGACTGCGGCGAGTCCGACGGGACGCACCGAGTCTTAAAGGTATCGGGGGACTCCTCATCCTCCGTCTCCCAGGCGGACTCGTCCGACGAGGAGTCAGAGTCTGACCCCGCGGGGCCCTGGAGCACCCGCCCCGACGCCCTTGGCACCAGCGTCGACGCCCTCGGCACCAGCGTCGACGCCCTCGGTCCCGAGCAGGAGGTCGAGGGAGACCGCGACCGAGGTCGACTTTGAGCCACAAGGGATTCGAGTATCGGCTTGGTCTCCAGGGTCGACTTCGAAGTCGATGTCCCGGTGGTCGGCGCAGATGCGCCAGAAAGGCTGGACATCAGTGCCCGCTGCAGCTCCATGAAAGCAGACAATCTGCTCTCCAAGGCTGTCATCCTGAGACTCAGCTCGGGAGACGCAGCAGCCACCGACTCGGGCCCCGGCAGCGCCAGGCCCAACATTGGCTCCCTGGGAGGAGAGTCCACGAGGACTAAGGGGCTTACGTGTTCAGCAGACTCTGGCTCCACGCAAGGAACTTTGGCAGGCTTCTCTTGGTCCACGGGCCCGGGGCGACGGTCGGGGGTCTTAGACCTGGCCCTCGAGGGGCCAGGGACCTCCTCCGACGACGCCCTCGCAAGTCACTTCTTTCTCTTGCATTCCCAGTCGGGGGACCCCCTGTCCGAGGAGCTTCGACAGCGCTCGGGATCAGAATCCCGAGATGTCGAGGCCTTAGACGAGGTCCGGGCCCAGCCGGAGGCTGAGTCCGAGAAAAGCCTTTCTTTTTGCTGCTGGCGACTTCGGAGTGCCTTGGAAGACATCTTCCCACATGGCCCACACGACTTAGGGTCGTGATCAGGGCCGAGGCAACGAAGGCAGCAGTCGTGTGTGTCGGTGAGAGACATTAATTTCTTACACCGATCACACTTTTTAAAACCACTAGAAGCCATCGGGGAAAGCACAGTTACTTACCTGTAACAGGTGATCTCTGGGAACAGCAGGAATAAGTCTTCACATATGGGTACGTCGGTACCGACGGAGCCTGCGCGGGAACGCTCCCCAGCTTCCCAAAAAGGAAAGCTTTTGGGAGCATCCCACAGCGCCTGCGCGCTGCCTTCCCGCCTTTCCTAACCGCCTCTCCTCAGTTCGAGTTTTAAAGCTGAGACAAAAGAGAGAGAGAGGAAAGGAAAGACAGATAGAGAGATACAACTCCTAGGGGAGGTGGGAGGGTTGTGAAGACTTATTCCTGCTGTTCCCAGAGATCACCTGTTACAGGTAAGAACTGTGCTATCTCCAGGAACAAGCAGGAATGAGTCTTCACATATGGGGACTCCCTAGCTAAGATGCCTGGGAGAACCCCAAGGATATGAAACCCTGGGAAGGGTTCTACCTCCTATGGATCTCAGGCATCTATCCAGGGATGGAGGGTAGGAGTTGATTAAGAATGTAATAGGTGTTTGAGAACACCCTGACCAAACAAGGCATCCCGGCGGGAGTCCTTGTACAAGCAGTAATGGGCTGTGAAGGTATGAACCGAGGCCCAGGTGGCTGCTCGACAGATCTGGTCGATGGACACAGAATTTAGATGAGCCATAGAGGTGGCCATGGCCCTCACATTATGGGCTGTGACATGGCTCTCCAGAGAAAGGTTCTTACTCTGGTAGGCGAAGGAAATACACTGAGCAATCCAATTGGACAGTGTCCTCTTAGAGACTGGAAGTCCCAAATGAGAGGGATCAAAAGCAACAAAGAGCTGGGAAGACTTTCTATGTTGCTGTGTTCTTTGTAAGTAAAAGGCAAGAGCTCTTTTACAATCCAGAGTATGAAGATGCTTCTCTGCACTTGATGCATGAGGAGCTGGAAAAAAGACAGGTAAATATAGCTCTTGATTAAGATGAAAAGGTGAGACCACTTTAGGCATAAAGTGTGGATTGGTCCTAAGAACTACCTTATCATGATGGAACCTTGTATAAGGTGGATTAGCCACTAAGGCCTGCAGCTCACTGATGCAGCGAGCTGAGGTGACTGCAATGAGGAAAATAACCTTCCAGGAAAGAAATTTCAAGGAGATGGTAGCTAAGGGTTCAAAAGGAGGCTTCATAAGCTGACCAAGAACCAGATTTAAATCACATGCCACCGGAGGAGGCCTAATGGGAGGTCTAGTTAAAGTTAGGCCTCTCATGAATCTTGCAATAAGAGGATGAGAGGAAACAGGTTGTCCATTGATAGGCTTAAGGGATGCTGCAATAGCACTCAAATGGACCCTTACTGAATTTGTCTTAAGGCCTGCATCGGAAAGATGCAGGAGGTATTCCAATAGAGAATTCAAAGGTAGTGCTAGAGGGTCGAGACTCCTTTCAGCACACCAAATGGAAAATCTTTTCCATTTAAAAGCATAGGAACGTCTAGTGGAAGGTTTTCTGGAAGCATGGAGGATATCCTTCACTTGTTGAAAGATTCCAGCTTTGAAGGTCTAGGCCTTCAGTAACCAAGCTCTGAGGTGAAGGGACTTGGGGTTTGGGTGCCACAAAGTCCCTTCCTCCTGGGACAGAAGGTCTGGAGCAGCTCCCAAGTCCAGAGAGGGGGCTTGGGAGAGATGCAGAAGTAGAGGGTACCACACTTGGCGTGGCCAGTGTGGAGCTATGAGGATCATAGATCCTTGATCGCTCTGGAGTTTGAACAGTCTTGGGAATCAAGGGAATGGCTGGAAAGGCATACAGGAAACCCTGACCCCAGTGAAGGAGGAAGGCATCCTTGGCCTGAACTCCCTGACACGGAATTCTGGAACGGAACCGGGGAAGTTTGGCATTCCACAGACTTGCAAAGAGGTCTATGTCCGGGGTTCCCCATTCTTGGAAGATTCTAAGTACCTGATCCATGTGCAGGGACCATTCGTGTGGGAGCAGAACTCGACTGAGTCTGTCTGCCCAAGAGTTTTGAATTCCTGGGAGGTATACTGCCAGGAGATGGATTTGATGCTCTCTGGCGAAGGCCCACAATCTTAAAGCTTCGTTGCAAAGCGACAGAGAGCCAGTTCCTCCTTGCTTGTTTATGTAAAACACGGCTACTTGATTGTCCATATGAATGAGGACTGTCTTGTAGCTGAGCAGGGTATGAAAGACCTTGAGAGCTAGAAAGACTGCTCGAAGCTCCAAGAGATTGATATGAAGAAAGGTCTCCTGTGGGGACCAAGTGCCTTGGGTGGAGAGGTCTTGTAGATGAGCTCCCCAACCTGTTTGGGAGGCATCTGTTGTGAGAGTTGCTTGGGGCAACAATTGTTGGAAGGGGGAGCCCAGCAACAGATTTTGAGTGGACATCCACCACTGAAGAAACCAAAAGAGACATTTGGAGGTTGCTATTTGGTCTGAGAGAGCTCCTGATGCTTGAGTCCACTGGGTGGACAAAGTCCATTGGGCTGCTCTCATATGTAGGCGAGCATAGGGTACCACATGCACTGTGGAAGCCATGTGGCCTAGCAGTTGTAGCATCTCCCGGGCAGTTAAGTGGCTCTTTGACTGAACCTGAGAGGCTAACTGCACTAGGCGTAGGCAAAGGGCCTGAGGAAGATAGGCCCTTGCAGTGGTAGTATCTAGCCAGGCCCCTATGAACTCTAGGGACTGAGTAGGGGTGAGCTGGGACTTTGGGAGGTTTACCACAAGTCCCAGATACTGTAGAATGCGCCTTGTGCAGTCCAGGGAAGTCTGGGCCTCTGACTGAGATGGAGCTCGGATGAGCCAGTCGTCCAGGTATGGGAATACAAATATTCCCAGAGTGCGTAGAAATGCAGCTACTGTTGCCATGCATTTGGTGAACACTCTTGGGGCAGAGGCCAGACCAAACGGAAGCACCCTGTATTGATAATGTTTTCCTTGGAAAAGAAAACGGAGGAATCTTCTGTGAGATGGATGGATGAGGACATGTGTGTACGCATCCTTGAGATCTAGAGAACAAAGCCAATCCTGACTTTGAAGGTATGGAAGGAGAGTGCCCAGAGAAAGCATCTTGAACTTCTCCTTGCATAGAAATTTGTTCAATTCCCTGAGATCTAATATGGGTCTGTATCCCCCTGTCTTCTTTGGAATGAGAAAATAGGGGGAGTAAAACCCTGACCCTTGTTGAAGAAGGGAAACTTCTTCTATTGCCCCTTGGGAAGAAGGGTAGCCACCTCTTGACCTAGAAGGTCGAGAAGAGATGTGGGAGAATTGAAATGTCTCACCATGGTGTGGGAAGGAAGGTCTGAGAAATGAAGTTTGTAGCCCTCTCTTATGATGGAGAGGGTCCACTGCTCTGATGTAATCTGCTCCCATCTGGGAGCAAAATGAGCTAACCTTCCTGGAATGGTGAGAGGTTCTGGCTGTTTTAAAGCCAGAAAGGCTATGTTCTCTAGCATCAAGTCAAAAACCCTGAGGAGGTTGGGTCTGCTGAGTTGCAGCAGCCCCTGTAGTCTTAGGCCTGGCCTGTTTAGGTTGCTGACGCTTAGTAGCAAAGCGACCTGTAGAGGATTGTTGGCCAGAAGTAGAAGGGAATCTGCCCTTTTTTAAAAAAAGACTTCTTGAAGGGTTTTTTCTTGGTAGGAATGGAGGTTGACTTTGAAAGTCTATCCAGAGCAGAATTTTCTGCATCCATTTGAGTGGCTTTAATTTGCCATTCTTTGCCAAAGAGGTTTTCACCTGTACAGGGAAGATTTCCTAATCCATCTTGGACCCAGGGTTCTAAATCAGAAGCCTGGAGCCAAGCAATTCTGCGAGCAGCTATGGCAATGCCAGAAGCTCTGCTGGCACCTTCAAAGAAATCAAAGGCTGCCCTGTTGGAAAACTTTGAAATGTCTTGAGTATGCTTAAGCCAAATGAGGAATTCATCCCTTTTATCTTCTGGAAGAAAAGGGAGGAAAGTGTGCAGTTTATCTGCAACCTCCTTTAGAAACATACCCATGTAAAGACTATAGGAGTTGATTCTGGCAATAAGCATACTGGCTTGGAAGATTTTCCTACCAAAAGCATCCAAGGTCCTGCATTCTCTTCCTGGAGGAGCAGAAGAGTGTCTCTTTGTACTCTTTATCCTCTTCATAGCTGACTGCACCACAATGGAATGGTGAGGAAGCTGTGTTTTATGAAAACCAGGACAGGGAGGGACACGATACATAGTGTCCAATCTGCGAGAATGAGGAGAGATAGTGAGAGGAGTCTCCCATAAATCAATCATGTGTTCATAAAGAATCTCATGAATTGGTAAGGTGACTGCCTCTTTAGGAGCCTTAGAATAACCCAAAATATCTAATTTTTTTGCTCTAGGCTCTGATTCAGAGGATACTGAAATAGAAATACCTTTAGCCACTTCTTTTATGAAGTCTTGAAAGGACAAGTCCTCAGACATTCTTCTTTTTGGAGAAGGCGGCTCTTCAGGAAGGGTTACAGATACTTCAGCAGACTCCTCTGATGTATCAGAATCACCAGAGGAATCGAAGTATCGTCTGTCAGGGTGCTCTTCTAACGCTCGGTACGCGTATCGAGCAGTATCGACATCGGGCGTCATCGGAACCGGATCGGTACCGATGAGCAGCCCTGGACAAGGAACCACTGCAGTCGGTATCCTGGTCGATGCCGATGCAGTCGGTACCGGTATCGGCGCTGGCGCCGGTACCCGAGTCGATACCGACAACGGAGTTTGTTGTGGTATCAATGGCGTCGCAGCTTGGATGAAGGCACTGATAGCCGGCTGCATGGACAGAACATTCTGATCCATCGACGCCATGAATGCCTGGAACTCGGTACCGGAAGGTTGTGCCGGTACCCCAGAGAATTCTAACAGGTGATCGGTCGAGGCCATGCCATCGATGTCAACCTGTAACCCCATAGGTGGAGTTTTGGAAGCCGGAGCTTCCCGCTGGGGTTGTTTTGCCGGTGCAGGATCCTCGAGGGCAAGCCCGGAGGCATCTCGATGCTTAGAGGGAGATCTACCCTTCGAGGACCGGCTGGATTTATGTTTGTTACCTGAGATCCATTGGGGGAAGAAGCAGCCCTGGAAGACGTCGATGCCACCGAAGCTGCATCAGCGGGAAACAGCACATGGAGCTTAGCTGCTCGGTTCTGTAAACCCCGTTTAGACATCAGAGAGCAGGACGGACAATCCGAAATGGAGTGTTCAGGACCCAAACATTTAAGACACCATTCATGGGTGTCTGTAACAGAAATAGTACCGCTGCACTTAGTGCATTTCTTAAACCCGGAGGCTGGTTTTTCCATGAGGAAAATTTCTTGTGAGGCCTAAGGCCCAAAAAGAAAAATACACTAAGTGAGGGAAAAATATATAGTTGTTTTTTTGGTTTTTTTTAAAGAAAAGAAAGAAAAGACCGGCGGTACCGGTCCGGAGTCGGGGAAGGCAGACACGCGACCAAAGAAAGAAAATAAAATAAAGAACTTCTTCAGCGGTGACAGGGCTCGACCTGCTGGCTCCGCGGCAAAGAAGAACTGAGGAGAGGCGGTTAGGAAAGGCGGGAAGGCAGTGCACAGGTGCTGTGGGATGCTCCCAAAAGCTTTCCTTTTTGGGAAGCTGGGGAGTGTTCCAGCGCAGGCTCCGTCGGTACCAACGTACCCATATGTGAAGACTCATTCCTGCTTGTTCCTGGAGATAAAAGTGTCCCCGTGAGGTCAAAGGACCGGCCTTCCAGGGAAAAATGAAAAAAAGGGCGCGAACGCCAGCCACGAAGGGCAAAAAACGAAAAAGAAGAATCGGGCTCGATACCGGCGTACCGAACCCGGCGGGAGGGGAACCGGCGTCGAACCGGGAGAAAAAATAGCGATTATCGCCGAAAAAAATCAACTTTTATCCGGGAGGACAGGACACACGTCCGGTGGGCTTCTCGGAAAAAAAGAGACTGAGGTAAGATGGCACCTTTAGGCGGGAAGGGAACCGCGCATGCGTGCCTGCATTCCCAAAGGCTTTCATAGAAAGCTGGGGAAATGCTCCGCTGGGGCTTCATCGGCGCCGATGACACCCATATGTGAGGACTGACTTCCTGCTTGGTCCTGAAGAATGTGGAGATCTCCGCAGTGGACTCCCCAGTTGAGCAGGGAGGTGTCCATGGTGAGGACCCTTGAGGGGCTTGGGGCCTCAAAAGGCATGCATGCTTCGAGATGCTGGGGAGACTGCCGCCAGGCCAGAGAATCCACCAACTGGTGGGTCACAGAAACTCTGTCTTGGAGGCTGCCCATAGCCTGAGACAACTGGTCCTGGAGACACCACTGCACCACCTTCATGTGGAGGCGAGTGTCGTGGGTGACATGGACCGTGGATGCCATGTGCCTGAGAAGGCACAGGAGAAGCCGAGCAGGCACCGAGGGATGGTACTGTAATTCCAGAGCCAGAGCCCTGAGTCGATTGGTTCGGTCCCTGGGCAACAAAGCCTTCGACTGGAGAGTGTCAATCTTTCCCCCAATGAACTCCAGACACTGTGTCGGGAGGAGGCGAGACTTGGGGTAGTTTACGACAAAACCCAAGTGCTGCAGAACCTGGATGGTGCAAGCGGTGACCTGCTGCACCTCTGAGGCTGTGCCTCCCTTTATGAGCCATTTGTCCAGGTAGGGAAAGACGAAGACCCCCTGGAGCCGGAGGAAGGCGACCACGACCACTAAGCATTTTGTGAAAACTCTTGGGGCAGAGCCTAGATCAAAGGGGAGCACCCTGTACTGAAAGTGCCTGCCCCCACTACGAACCGCAGATACTGCCTGTGGTTGGGGTGGATGAGGATGTGGGTATAAGCATCCTTGAGGTCTAAGGATCATAGCCAGGCTCCCTGCTGGAGGTATGGCAGCAATGTTCTCCAGATGTTGACACACTACTTATACCAAACGTTTCCTTAAAAGCTAATCAATCATCCATCAATAGGGCTTTTTCGAATTATGCTCCTAGATGTTGGAACAAACTCCCTCCCAATATCAGAGCAATTAAAGACATCAAACAATTCAAAAAAGCCCTTAAACACCACCTTTTCATCGCACACTTCAAACACCTAAACACCCCTTCCCCTCCCCCATCCTTTTAACCTCATACCTACCCTAACTGTATAGATTTTATATATCTCCAACATGTATTTTCTAGAAATATGATTTCCCTGTTTACTTCCATGTTAATTTTCCTGTTACTTGTAATAGGTCTATTATATCTGACCAATTGTTGTATTGTTTCAATGTAAACCGCACTGATGACAAATAGCGCGGTATATAAGAAAATTAATTAAATAAATAAATAAATGTTCCAAGGGAGAGCGTCTTGAACCTCTCCTTCACCAGGAATTTGTTGAGATTGCGCAGGTCAAGGATGGGCCTTAGGCCCCCTGTCCTTTTTGGCACGAGGAAGTACATGGAGTAGAACCCCTTGCTCTTGAGATGGTGGGGCACCGGTTCCACTGCTCTGTCCTAGAGAAGATCTTCCAACTCTTTCAGAAGGTGGTCCCGGTGAAGGGGAGACTTGAGGGGCTCTCCCGGGAAATAAGAGGGAGGGTGTCTATCAGGTGGAGGAGGTAACCCTCCCTGACTACCCAAAGTACCCAGGAATCGGTGGTGATGGGCATAAAGTTCCAGACATCCCCCTGTGGGCTGCTGATCTCCTTGGGGTAAATAGGCTATGCTCAAGGAGTCAAACATTACCCCCTGGCTGGGCCAGAGCCGGTGCCTAGGGTTTGGGAGCCTTCTGCTTACATGGGCCATGCCCATGTCACTTGGCCTGCTGACCATGCTGGGGAGGCCTGATAAGGTGGGTAGTTTCGGTAAGCAGCTCCCTTCCTCGGGTAAAAGGACTTTTTACCTGAGCCATTCCATCGGAAAGGCGCAGCAGCAATCTTGGAGAGTCTAGTCCTCGTCATGAACTCGTTCTCCAGCTCAGCAGTCTTGTCGGTCATGGGTTTGCCAATCTCTCCTTGGCAGGAGACATCAATCAATTTGTCCTGATCTCACTGCTCAAGGTCGGAAGACTGTAGCCAAACTTGGCGGCATGCACCGATGCCACCCACCGCTACTGGAGCCGGTGACTCGAACCCGTCATAGGCTGCTCAAGACATGAATTTGGAGCTTTCACGGACTGCTATGGCCAGGTTCTTGAACCGCTGCAAGGGTTCCTCAGAGAAACCGGCTGAGAACCTGGCGAGTTCCTTCACCAGGTCTCTCAGGTACATACCCATGTAAAGCTGGTAAGCCTGGATACGGTCGATGAGCATTGAGCCCTAGCAGCACTTTCTGCCGAGAGCATCCAGGGTGCGGGCCTCCCTGCCAGGGGGCACCGAGAAGTGCATCTTCTGGCTTTTCAACCAACGCATGGCCAACGCCACCACCATGAAGTTATGCGGCAGCTGTGACTTTTGGAAACCAGGGCTCCAGCGGACTCGATACATCAAGTCGAGCTGTTTGCTCACCACCGGCACCAAAGCTAGTGTCTCCCACATTCGGAGCATCAGCCATTCCAGGGTGGGAGGGATGGGCACCATGAGTGATTCCCGCGGATGGGCCTCATACTGGAGGATTTCCAACTCATCCGTCCAAGGATCCTCTTCCGACTCGGTCAGGAATGCCAGGGCCTTAGACATGCCCTTGACAAAATCAAGGAAGACCATATCCTTGGGCGGAGGACCACTGTCGAGACTCTGAGATGGGAGAGTCAGATGGGATGTCGCGGTGGCGACAGGTATCGGGGGACTCCTCGTCCTCCATCTCCCACTCAGAGTAGTCTGTCGAGGACTCATAGGCGTGCTGCTCCACGGGCCCCGGGGCCCCCAATGCCCTGCGCCCGCTGCCCGGAGCAGGACTCCGATTGCGACCTCAGCTGAGGATCGACTCGAGGCCTAAGGACCTCGAGGATCAGCTCGGCCTCCGGGGACAGGGCGGTGGTCGAGGTGGATGAACCGGTCATGCTAGAAAACAGCGCCCTCTGTTGGTCCATGAAAGCAGACAACCTGCACGCCAGGGCCGCCATTCTGGACTCCAGACCAGAAGGCTCTGCAGACTTCGGCGCAGCGCCGGCTCCCCTGAAGGGGAATCCTCGACGAGGATAGTGTTTCGGGACAGAGGCCGGTCCACGGTCAGATCCTTCCAGGGGATCTTCGTAGGCAACTCCTTCTCCGATGCCTCGGACAAACGTCTCGGACTGCAGTACCAGGCACATGGCCAGTCGGAATCGTCCAAGGATGTCGCCTCAAGGGCTTCTTCTTCTTAAAGCCACTGGTAGCCATAGGGGGAAAAAGTACCCCTGTGAGGTTGAAGACTCTCTGGGCTGTCAGTGGGAGAAAAATGGTGTGAAGACGCCAGGAAAAGAAAAGAACGAAAACCTACAAAAACAGACCGAACTTGATGCCAAGGCAACAAGGTCGCTAGGCAAGAAGAGTACCAGTACAATACCAGAGGAGAGTCTGAAACTCGGAGAAAAATCAACTTTTTCCGGGGACAAGCCAGACAAACATCTCAAGGGCTCCGCGGAAAAAAGGAGACTGAGCAAGATGGCACCCTTGGGAAGGGGATCACGCATGCATGGTGGCATCTCCCAAAGGCTTTCTTTGAAAGCTGGGGAGATGCTTCCACGAGGGCTCTGTCGATGCCGACATCACCCATTTGTGAGAACTGACTTCCTGCTTGTTCCTGGAGAATCTGGCTGCCAGGCTAAAAGCCTAAATAAAGCAGCAAAGGGTAATACAAATTTAAGATGATAGGGGTACCCTACGATTTGGGAATGAGGTTGTGCAAAAAGGTCTTTTGGCAATTTATTTATTTATTTATTTTTATTTCTTATATACCGCGCTTTTAATCAGTGCGGTTTACAAAAGAACAATTCAAACACAATGATACAGTCAGCATTGTTTTTTTACAATGAAAAGGGTACAAAAAACTTGGCGGTAAACAGGGTTAACTATATACAAAAAACGTGGTGGAAAGTAGGATTAACTATGTACATGGCATTTTTGGTTAACTACATGGTAGTGGTAAATAGATATAATTATAGTACAGTATAAATACGGTATGGGTAAAGTGTGCAAGTATGAACCATCATGATTAGCCATTTTCCACTGGGGTCAAGTGGGCAAGACCAACATGCGGGCTATGTTCAATCGGAGTTGCTTCAGGGTAGTATATTAGGAACAAGTGATGACCTTTCTGAATGTCGTGAGACTAGTGATGGCTCTAATTTCGGGTGGAAGGGCATTCCAAGCTCTGGGCGCAAACAGTGAGAAGGCTCTAGAGGCTGTTGATTTAGAGCATTTCGTAAGGAGTTTCGGAAGGTCAATGGAGTTCAATGCAGCAGATCTCCTGGATCTGTTTGTTGGAGTGACATGTATCATATTGCTGATAGGTGATAGGGATGGGCTCTTTGCAGCTCTAAAAGTCATGACAAGGGTTTTATATAGGGTTCTGGCCTGGAGGGGTAGCCAGTGTAAACTCTTCAGTATTGGAGTTATGTGCTCTGAGCGTGGAGCACCTACGAGAATTCTCGCAGCTGCATTCATGGCCAGACGGAGGGGATTTAGAGTAGATTGTGGGAGACCGTGTAGTATGATATTGGCAAAATCCAGGTGTGGTAGTACCAGGGCTTGGAAGATAGTGCGGAAATCGGAGTAGTCAAGAAGAGGTCGGAGATTACGTAGGGATCGAATCTTTTGGTAAATTGAGTTTGTTGCTTTCTTGATGTGTGCTGACATATCAAGCCGCTGATCTAATGTAATCCCTAAGTATCGGATTGTGGGTTGTGCCTTCAGCTCAATGTTGTTTACTTGTAATGAGGCAGGGGGTATGAATGTTGGATTCCGTGTTACGAATAGGACGTCTGTTTTGTTGTGATTTATACGTAGATTCTGTTTGAGGAGCCAGTTTGATACAGCTTCGAAGCACTGAACTATTGATGTAAAATCTGGTTGTTTTACATTGAATGGAGCATACATCAGGATGTCATCCGCATATGCTAGACATTGAATGTTGAAGGTACGTATCACATCACAGATTGGCTGCATATAGATATTGAACATTAGTGCGGACAAGGAGGATCCCTGAGGGACACCTTGTTTAAGTGGGAATGAATCAGATGTTGCTTCTCCTGTTCTGACTTGCTGCTGTCTGTCAGATAAGTAAGATTTGCACCAATTCAGGGCTAGACCTTGAATACCCTTCTCTTTGAGGCGCTATAGGAGAGTATTGTGGTTTACTGAATCAAATGCGGCAGCTATGTCGAGAAAGATGAGAATGAACCCTTGATGGATATTGTCGATGCTTATGATTAGGTTATTGAAGAGGGTTGTGAGGAGGGTGTCAACACCATGTTCTTCTCTAAAACTATGTTGTGAGGGGTCCAGAGGAGCTTCCGAGTCAACATGTTGTTGTATTTGTCGTTGGACCACTTTTTCCATGATTTTTGCTAGAAGAGGGATGCTAGAGATAGGTCTAAAAGATTCGACTTTTGTTGGGTCAAGCTTGCTGTTCTTCAGGAGGGGGCGGATGGATGAATGCTTGAGGCTCTGGGGGAAGGATCCAGTTGAGAAGGAATGGTTGACAATCTTGCTTATAGTTGGGCTAAGTTCATGTCGTAGTTCTTTGATCCACCTGGCTGGGCAGGGGTCGTTAGGTGCAGTAGTTAAGTTAATAGCTGCTATTATTTCTTCAATCTCTTTGTTGGATACCTGAGAGAAATTGTCAAGTGTGGCTAGTTGAGTCACAGTCTGTGGGGTGGAAGGTGTTGATGCTGTGAGGATCGAACTGGTCTGTATCATTTTTGATTGTAGGTATTCAGCATAATCTTGAGGGTGTGGCACAGGTGGTTGGGTTGTGATTGGATCACCTTTTAAGGATTTAACAATATTGAAGGGGTCATGTGGCTTGTTTAAGGACCGCATTAGTGTATCCGAGTGGTATTTCTTTCTTTTCTCCATTGTCAACTTCCGGTGAGTTTGTAAGTATGAATTGTATGAGCAGAATGCATCAGGAGATCGGGAGGAACGCCAGCGTCTCTCAAGTCTGCGTAGGTGGAGGAGAGATTCTTGTAGTTCAGATGAGAACCATGGTTTTTGTTTGCCCTTGGTCTTGATCCTGTCAGTAGCAGGGATGCAGGCAACGGCTTTCAATGTGTTGTCCCAGTTGGTTAGTAAGTCATCTTGAGAAGGTAAGTCCTTGTGGAGGGCAGGTAGGATTTTCTCCAAGACTTCAATCTTATTGAAAGGGTGGAAGCGAATTTCAAGGGCACTTGGGGGGCGACCTGATTTGTTGCTGTCGTTGGAGAGGTGTTCAGTGGGGATGTAGAAGAGGAGTAAATTGTGATCAGACCAGGGTATAGGGGTTATGGAGATCGGGGGCTTCTGAGATGTGTTGAGTACCGCTTGAGGAGCGAAGATTAAATCCAATGTGCCTCCTTTGATATGGGTGGGAGCGTCAATAAGTTGTTCATATCCTAGTTGGCACATGGCTTCGAGGAATACTGAGGAGTGTGAGGTTTGTAGCGATGGTAGGTTAAAGTCCCCCATTAGCCAGTTAGGGGATTGTGGGTTGGGAGATTTACATGCAGTGTTGATTATTGATGGAAGGTCCTCTGGGGAGGGTGACGGTGCTCGATAGAGTAGATTGATCGTACAGCTCCTATTAGATATGGAAAGAACATCAAGGTGTGGAGTGCTGATGGTATTGCTCAGTTTGAATTGGAGGTCCGATCTGGCGAGAATGAGTGTGCCACCACCTCTCTGGTTAGATCTGTGGCAGGCATAGATGGAAAATTCTGGTGGAATCATCTGGTTGATGAGGACGTTGTCATTGTCAGTTAGCAATGTCTCGGTTATCAGCAGTATGTCCAGGTTATGTGCTATTATCAGATCAATAGCTGCAGGCCATTTGGAACGTATAGATCTGGCATTTATTAAGGCGCACTTGAGTAGACGATTGGTCTTGTGCTTCTCAGTAGGGTCTCTGTCAGAGAGCAGCAGTGGGATATGTAGGAGGTGTGAACTCTAAACTTTACAGTAGTGAGATGGTAGCGACAACTGAGATAATCCAGGAGTATTTGAATGTAAATATAAAGTATCAGTTGATGAAAGAGAAATCTGCCCACTTGGAGGCAGAGATTACCCTGGATAAAGTCCTTGGAGTGAGTCGGAGTATGATGGTGGGACGAGTCCCTGGGCTAGATGGGTATACAGCCCACTATTATAAAAAGTTTCAAGATACTATGGGTAGCAGAATGGTGTGGATCTTTAATGAGCTGATCCACTATGGGAGAGTCCCAGATTCTATATACACTTGTCGATATAACAGTAATCCCCAAACAGGGGATAGTTCCTTGTGTGGTTCTTATAGACCCATCTCCCTGATTAACCTGAATGCGAAGGTGCTTGCCAACGGGTCATTGCCGGGTTGGTTAGGGATGACCAATCGGGTTTTATTCCGGAACAGCAGGAGAAAGATAATATTAGAAAACTTCTGAATTTGATTTGGAAGGCAAGAGAGGGGAAGGAGGATTCCCTTTCGGTCATGGTGGATGCAGAAAAAGCATTTGATCTTGACTTGGTGAGCGATTCATCGGGTGGATAAGGACTTTGTACACGGCTCCAAAGGCTCGTATTCGGGTTAATGGGGCCTACTTAGAATTGTCCTTGTGGAGGACAACTAGGCACGGGTGCCCATCATCTCCCCTACTAAGCGCCTTTAGAGAAGACCACGTGGTGTGATGGAAGAGGGAAGACATCTTCTTCGCTGCTCCCAGGGCTTCCCACCCTAAATCAACATACCATCCCCACAGATACAGACCAATTACACTACAAATCACCACAATACAATACTAGATAAACTACAGTGTCGCAGGTGATTTTTCTGGGCTGACTGCAGAGGATGGCGGCCAAAAATTTGAAAAAAATATCAGGGACGCGCAACCGAAGCAAAGATGGTGGAGGGAGCACCTTTGAGCCCACAAGCGGAGGCAATGGAACCCAGCGCTACAATGGAGGCCATGTCGTCAGCGGATGTAAAGAGACTGAAAGGCAGATTTGATGGACTTTCTGCACTAATGGGGCAAATGGCCCAAACATTGTCAGATTTTACTGTCACAGTTGCACACTTAGAGCAACGTGTCTCCGATGTTGAAGACAGCCACCAGACAACCGGGGCCACTATTCAGTGGTTGGAAAAGCAGCTATGGTGCCAGGAGGAGAACGTGGATGAACCTGAAAATCGGGCCACGAGAATAATCTCTGCTTTATAGGAATCCCTGAATCAGTTGCAGAATCAGAATTAAGGGGCTTCCTCGAAACTTGGTTGTCACCACTGTTCCCTCTAAGCTGTGCGCGTGTGCGCGCGCACACACCTTGCCAAGCGAGCGCACATACTTTACAACAGAGCGCACAAAAATTACGGTTCTGATTCTGATAGGAAACAACACAGACGTCTTAAAATTTAAAAGTTGTTGTGTATTTATGGTTTCACAAGTTCTACAATATTTTCTAGTGCAATCAATGTGGTGTACATACTGTATTCTGACATGTAGTCAAATTTTAAAGTACATAACTCCGAGTGTCGTTATGTGGCGCACAAAAAATGTAACCTTCCTTCAAAAGCCGCACAGCTGATATTTTATGCGCACACAGCCTACAGAAAATTAGAGGGAACATTGGTTGTCACTGGCCTTAAAATTGGAAAATTTGAATAGCACACTTATCATAGAACCTGCATACCACCTTGGAGCCCATCGAGGTGGCCACTCATGCCCTTGGGTGTTAATTGCAAGTTTTCTTAACTTTCAACGTAAGGAACAAGTGCTACGAGCGGCCTGTAATGTGCGGTCAGTGGAACATGACGACATACATATCCTCGTTTTTCAAGGCATTTCGGCTGCAGTAGCTGCGAAAAGGAAGGCCTTTGCAAAAGCATGTACCAGCTTAGTACAAAAAGGGATTCGCTTTGCACTTATGTATCCAGCTCAACTCTGCTTTACCCATATGGGACAGCAAAGGCTGTTCGTCAAGCTGGAAGAAGCAGTCAAGTATTGCAGAGAACAACTGAACTGATTGAGCAGGGCATTATGGCTTGTGGCACATACCTGGAGTGGCACAGATTTTGTGTATACCTTAACTGCAAAAGAGTGGGGACTTATGAACAATATCAAAGGACACCCTTGCACCCCAAAGCATACTACTTGCTCTTTGAGAAAGACAAGCAGACCCTGAACATCAAGCATTCCTTTTCTGGTAGCTCTCCACTTCTCACACCACCAGAGGACACACTGAGATTGGAATTATCAATACCCCGGACTGTGTAAATACTGATCATCATACCTGGAAGGACAGCAATGAACTGGGTAGAGGGTAGTGATAAATAACCTGCCCAGAATGGTAGAGGTAAGGGAGACTAAAGGGCTGGACGGAGAGAGGGTGGAGGGAGGGTGGGCCAGTAAAAGTGGGTAGTGTGATATGATGAGGAGAAAGGAAGGAAGGGGAAATTGTGTATAAATGAATGAGGGCCATGAATACGCAGTGAATAGTGAATGTGAGACCGACACAGGCGCTGTAGATGGCTTTTGCCCATGCTCCGGAGGTGCGGGGTGGGGGGGGGGACCCAGCAGCGAGAGAGAGCTTGGCAACACCCACGTGGCAGAGGCTGCCATAAACTTTGTAAATTTTGCTAGTTGGATGGGAGAAGATTAACAAACTGCAGGTCTGCTGGGACCTCCTGCCTCCCCCGGAGAGGCCACACGTGATCCCCTCCTGCCCTTCAGAGCCCATGTATTTCGCGTGCCTGTGCATATGGAGGGATGAATGCAAAGGGAATATGGAGAGGGGCTTGCTTGAATGATGGCTGAATGTGAACTAAGACTAATGGGTTGGGTGGATACATATTTATTAGATAAAGGGGAACCGTGGGCCCACTCTACACCCGACTGGGGGCGGAGTTGTCTATGGGCAGCAGGGACATGAGACCCGAAACGTGAAGGAAAGCACAGTTACTTACCTGTAACAGGTGATCTCTGGGAACAGCAGGAATTAGTCTTCACATATGGGTACGTCGGTACCAACGGAGCCTGCACGGGATGCTGCCCAGCTTCCAATCAAAAAGCTTTTGGCAGCCTCCCTCGCGCCTGCGCGCTGAGTTCCCGCCCTCTCCAGAGCCTCTCTTCAGTTGAGTTTCAAAGCTGAGACAAAGGCGAGGAGAGAAAGGAGAAGAAGATAAGAGATGCAGCTCCTAGGGGAGGTGGGAGGGTTGTGAAGACTGATTCCTGCTGTTCCCAGAGATCACCTGTTACAGGTAAGTAACTGTGCTATCTCCAGGAACAAGCAGGAATGAGTCTTCACATATGGGGACTCCCTAGCTGGAGATGCCAGGGGGAGATCCCATAAAAATGCAGCAGCCTGGACCAGGGGTGCATTTTGTTTCCAGAAATCCCTGGCATCCAATGTGGGATGGAGGGTAGGAGTTGACAATAAAGGAGCTGTGAGGAAGAACAGCATAGCCAAGGACTAGAGGGCCGTACAGATTGTAGGAGTCCTTGGTGTATATGAGGAGGCACATGAACACATGTAACGTACCATTAGATATGTCACTTACCTACTGCACTGTAGGAAGTAGAATGCCTGATGTAGTCTGCTGGAGAAGCAGTGGCGGAATCTTGAAGGGACCTCCCAGCAGTGAGGATGAATGTCCAGACCTGGAGGTAGTAGACGATCCAGGTGTCAACTGGGTAGGATGAGACGTCATGTCTTCAATGGAGAGCTTTATGAGGAAAAGCTGAAAAACTCCTTTAGTCATAATGTTATTAACAGGGAGGACTAAGGAAGAAGACTGACGGAGTTGGAGAACTAGCCCAGTCCTGACGGGGAGAGGGAAGTGGAAAAAATCCCTATTCCCAAGGAGAAGAGCTGTGTACTCAAAGATAAAGATGTACACCGTTTTTCCTAACTGTCGAGAAATAGGAAAATCTATTGAAGCTTGATGCTTCAAGGGTTTAAGAAAAATTAGAGAAGTTAGCACCACAATGGTAGTGGTGTCTAACAGTTTCTGCATGGTAATATAGTATGCAAAATAGGGCGATGGACTGTCTAAATCCTTTAGGAGGTAACATTTAGTATAGACAGTAAGGGTGAGAGTATAGAGATATGACCCCTTAAGAAACCGCCCAAGAGACACATATATATATACAGATGTTTATATATATATGTGGGGGGATCTACACCTGAATCGATATGTCCAGATGCAGCAATCGGGACGTGGGTGGGTGGGCGGGACGTGGGTGGGTGGGTAGATAGATAGATAGATATGTTTGTGGGGCATGGGAGTGCACCACCAGAGAAATGATATAGGTATGTAGCCATATATAGAGATGCTACATACAAGATGACAGGTTGAAGAACATGTCTAGCACCCAGCCCCATGATTGTGACATGGGAAATAAAAAAGAAAAAGATTCTGCATACTACCAGAGGGTAAAGCCACTTGGGATATGTAGAGAGAATCTATTTCTATGAATTGAGGGATGCAGGAAGGCAATCCAACAAAATAACCGTGATGATTGCGTGAGAACAGATTATAAGATGAATCTGTAAGGAACAAGGCGGGAGTTCCACCGAGCACTGACACGGCAGAGGTGCAAAATGCAGGGGAAGATACCAGAGGGACCTATTAGAGGGACCCAGAGGTACCATGCATGAATGTCCGCCTTGGATCTTCACGCAGAAGAATATATCTCGTGCTAACACTCCAGGTTAAAGGGTGTGGAGAACCTTCACAGGCATGGGAAGGGTGAACAAGCTTTTTCCTACTAATAGCGAAGGTTCAGAGACTAGTAGAAAGCTGCTCTGAAGATTGTAGAGAGCATTGTGCAGGAGAGATAAACTGACTGAAGTCAGGTTTGTTGCCATATCCTGGGAGAGGAGATGGATAGAATAATGTGAGAAAGCCTAAGGGAGTAGGAAGATCCAAGGTAGCTAACGAATAGCTTGGAGATACTACCAAGGCTAGACAGAAATTGAACAAAAGACTGGAACTTGGCAAAAGTACCAGTAATACAATTACTAACTCCTGCAGGCACAGCAGCTGACAGAATCAGCAGAAAGATTGCCCTGTGCCCCATAAAGAAAAACAGATAAGGAGGGAGGAGATATAACTTCTCCCTGTCTGTGGGATAAGCTTGGTAAAAACCTTTTAGTATGGTACCCCTTCGTTAGGGAAAAAAACCCATTGGAGAGGGTAGCAAGTAATTAGAGGGTGACATACCCATAGGGTAAGTCAACAGAAGGAAGAATGTTCAATTGGGACAAAACCATCATGGGATAGGTGCAACTGCTCTTCTAGAGGATAAGAAGAGGAGAAGTTAGCAGTCCCTGAACATAAAATGTCTCACAAGGCAGTACCCTGAAAGAAACACAGTGTATAAACTTCTAATGAATTAGAAGGAAAGTATAGAGTATAAGGCCCAGCTCCTATGGTTGCTGGGAATGCTGAGACTGGTTAGAGCTGGAGGAGTTCAGACTAGGCTGAGGTGTCTCCTGTTTAAGTACAGCCGAATGATGGGCAGGAGAGGAATGAAACTTTCTTCTCTTAGGGAAAGAAGGTTTGGTAGGACATTTCCTACCTCTCGAAGAAGGAGGTGGCTTAGAAAGGTCCTTAGTGGAAGGAGAGTCAGTGAAGCATTGAGCAACCTGACTTAAAGCCTCCTTATTGAAGAGACCCTCTCCTGTACAAGGAGAATGAGCCAGTATAGTTTGTGCCCATTTACTCAAGTCTGAAGCTTCAAGCCAGGCTCTGCAACGTGCTGCTATGGCAATAGCAGAGGATCTGCTAATAGACTCAAAAGAGTCTATAGAAGCACGAGACAGGAACCAAGATATATTCCGGCTGTGATTGATGAGTAAGGAATAATCAGTAGTCTTGGGCTCTGGTAAAAAAGGGGTCAAAAGAGACAATTGCTCTGTGACTTCCTGGAGTGTTAGACTTCCTGGAGTGTTAGACTCATGTGAAAAATATATGAGAGAACTCTGGAGGCCAACACAGAGTTTTGGAAGGCTTGACGACCAAAAGCATCGAGTGTTCTTGAAGAACGACCCGGTGGATAAGAAGAATGCTTCTTCTTGCTCTTAACTTTTCTCAGAGCCGATTCCACTACAAGGGAACGATGAGAAAGTTGAGGCTTCTGGAACCCTGGAGAGGGTGGCACCCGGTACCGACCCTCAATGTTTGTAGAAACTGGAGGAAGTCGTAAGGGTGATTTCCAGACCCTGAGAAGGAGATCCTGCAGAGCAGGATGTAAAGGAAATTGTATATTTTCCATCTGTGCCTGTGAGGCCTGAGTAGGACCACTACCAGGGATAGATATATTGAGAAAGGTTGCCATGTCCCGGAGAAAAGCCTGAAAAGACTGATCTCCTATGGGAACCATCCCTGGCCCGGCTAAAGAAAAAGCCGGGGCTCCAGAGGAGGCACAGGGGACTACACCAATGCCAGGTATCAGTTCTAAAGTAGGCATGGGTGCCAGAAGAGGCATGGATACTGATACAGGAGTAGCAGATGAAGCAGCCATCGGGAACTGCTGCAGTGGTAGCGAGACAATGAGAGAGTTATGACTCTGATCTTTGAAACTGCCGATCTGGAATCGATCGGAGTCGGTTCCAGGGCACGTCGGTACGGAGTCATCGAGACTAGATATGGACTCAAGACTCGGCATCGAAGTAAGTGATACTATCGATGCCGATACCCCTAAGGCAGACTGGGTCACATCGACCGATACCGATGGTACCGAGGATACCCGATGAACACCTTTTTCAAAGGGAAAGGTGGTCCACCTCGATGCCGATGCCAGGGTATCGGAACCGATCGACGCCGGTACCGGCCCGGAGCATGGCTGAGGTTGAAGGAAGTCAATGCGGTGCGAATCGATCGGGCCCGAAGGTACCGAGGATGCCCGCTGACAATCCTTGGTGAAGAGTAGGCTACTCGACACCGGTGCCGATGCCGGAGGCTCGGTACCGCTCGAAGCGGATACCACCTCCGCGCATGGCTCAGGTATGTTCTGTGAGCCCCAGGAACAACCTGAAACCCCTTTAACGCTTTGGAGCCTATAGACTCCCGCAGGGGTAATGCCAATGGATTCTTGAGGGTAAGGCCGGAGCCGTCACCATGCTGGGCATGGGACATACCACTCAAACATTGACTAGTCTTAACAGACTGTTTTTGGGTTACCTGATGCTGTGAAGTAGAGAAACCTGGTACCCTCACTGCCGAGGAAAAAACGGTATCGAGGGAAATTCTAAAAGTTGAAGGTTTCTTCACAGAAATATCCCCCGACGGAAATACAGCCGCGACCACAAGAAAAGAAAAAAACTAAAGTATTAAAGTAAGTAAATAAGTAAGTTTCTGCGGTGACAGGAGGACGTCCTGCCGGCTCCGCGGAAAAACGAAAACTGAAGAGAGGCTCTGGAGAGGGCGGGAACTCAGCGCGCAGGCGCGAGGGAGGCTGCCAAAAGCTTTCTGATTGGAAGCTGGGCAGCATCCCCGTGCAGGCTCCGTCGGTACCGACGTACCCATATGTGAAGACTCATTCCTGCTTGTTCCTGGAGATTGTGCACTAATGCACATCGGGAGGTGTGAATGATTAGAATGATAGAAGGGGCATGCATACAAGGGAAAGTGAACACTTGGGATATTCATGGAGGGAATTGGACACCGTTCAGGAAATCTACTATAATTAATAAAGACCAGGGGTTTGCTAAGCGTGTGAAGGATTATAATAAATAGTGCTTTGTAATATCACTGATGAATGGCCCATGGTACAGAATACAGGGGGGCGTAGAGGCAAAAGAAGGTGTGGGTTTGGTGGGGTGGGAGGCCCCTAAGTACCACGTGGTCTTAATGGAGGGCATGGAGGACAGCTCTGGGAGGAGCTGGGAGGATAGAGGATACTGGGTGATCCGGGGAATTGGGAGGCAAGGGAGGAAGGAAGTAGGGGGGGTTAAGGGAAGGGAGGGGGAAAGGGACCAAAGTTATAACTGGGAAGGGAGTAGAGAGATTGTACAAAAGATAAAATATTGCAAGGGCTGGAGAAAAAACATCCGAGTAAAGGGACCACACAGGGGCTCCAGGCAGGGGAGGGGGGGGGGGGAGGTTCTTGGATATACTGCTAATACAGAGGCAAATGGTAGGTATATATGGTGGGATGTGGGGCTAGACAATGGTTAAACCCATTTGAGTAGCTTCTTGGAACGTCTGTGGAATAGGGAACCCAGACACAAAGTGCTGTGCAATCAACATATAGATGTGGCACTCCTGCAGGAGACCCACATGTCAGTGGAGGAACATCAGAAACTGAAACGATGTGTGAGAGACGTGTACGGAGCCTCATCCCAGGACAAAAAGGCAGGTGTTGCTATCCTGGTGGGGAAGCATATAAGTTTGACGGAAGTTAAATTACGGACAGACCCACATGGCCAATACCTACTTGTACAGGGATACTTACAAGGTAATATGATCACCCTGGGTACAATATATGCCCCAAATGTGTATGAGGCAAGTTTCTACTGCGACCTAACACACTGTGTAGCAGATATGACACCGCAATAGTTGGTGTTGGGGAGCAATTTGAATTGCGTATTGGATGAAGACATGGATTGTACTGGTAGAGAAACAATGAGAAGGGGAAGTGGGACGAGCAGACAGACTCTGAGAATACAGGGGCTCTGTGATGGATATGAATTTATTGATGCATGGGGAGTACTGCATCCGACAGAGCAGGATTACATGCACATATCCCGAGCTCATGGTTCGGAATCCCGCATAGACTATTTTCTAGTGGCTGCACGGGGCAAAGAGACTGTTTTCTCTACACAGGCACATCATATGGCCTTGATGGCTCTCCAAACAGAACTTAATGATCTCTTGCACCAGCAGGCACAAAAATCATTGTTCTATTATATGTATAAACTATACCAATATAGAAACAAACCAGGGAAACTCTTGTCCACTCTGGTTAAGACAAAAATGGGTCACGATCTATATGGGCTATAAAGGATCAAGCAGAAAAGATGCAAACCACTCAAGTGGGCATTGAACGGGCTTTCTGTGATTACTATAGCGGGCTGTACACAGTAGAGACATGCGATATAGAACGGGCACAGACTTATCTGCAGGATATGGCCCTGTCTCATCTCGCCATAGATCAATTAGAGAAGTTGAACGCCCCGCTGGCAGCACAAGAAATCCAAAAATGCATATGTTGCCTATGGAAGTGCAGTGCCCATGGCCTGGATAGGTACCAGGAGGAATTTTACCAGCTATTACAGGATAAAGGTACACTGCTGGAATACTTTTCGGACTTGATACAGCGGAGATCCTTTCCGTATGAACCTAATAAAGCCGTAATAACAGTCTTACCTAAGCCCGTCAAGCACCCTTTACTGCCTGGATCTTACAGGCCTATCTCCCTACTAAATGTAGATGCGAAGATATTGGCAAAGGTAATGGAAGATAGGCCCCTATTGATAGAGGATTCGCAAGTGGGCTTTGTTCACGGGTGGCATATAGCGCAGAAAAATCTTGATGGCACAGTATGTGAGTTTGAAACAGCTGCACCCCATAATGTTTATCAGCTTCGATACAGATAAAGTGCAATGGGAATACATGTACTTGGTACTGGAGAACAAAGGAATTCAGGGATACTTTGTAGACATGATCTGTCTTTTGTATAGCAACCCCTGTGGATCAGTACCGATCAATGGGATACAGACAGAAGCTTTTCCCTTAGAAAGAGGCACGAGACAGGCATGCCCACTATCTCCCCTATTTTTTGTGTTACAGCTAGAACTGTAACGCCTTCACACTCATCCCAAATTTCTGTTCATTCTCCATCTCCAAAACTGTTGGCAGGGAGACAACCCATTTGTCTGGAGTGGTCCAGCAGGATGATCTGGAAAGACTTATTTCCAACCCTTGGTGCAAAATTCCTTTGCAACCACCCAGAGTTCTGTTAGCATGAACAACTTCACAGATCATGTTCTCATGTGTGTGTGTGTGTGTGCGGGGGGGGGGGGGTATTCTTATAAGAAACTCTACTTTCTACAAGGAAAGGGATGACAACCTTTTCATCTAACCACAAACACTTTTTCATCAGCATTCAATTGTTTTTACTGTCTCCATATTATCACAGCTTATGAGTGTTTTAACATTTAAGCACCTGTTTTGAGGAAAATCTATTCACAGAATAGAAGCTCCCAATTCTTTATCTTTCAATCACTGACCTAGACCTGCAGTCTAATACAACGCTGACACTCCCAGTTTTTCCTTACAGTCTCCAGTCCAGACAAGTGAGCTGTATTCCCCCACCAGCAGAGGTGGGAGAGAAAATATTCCAGAGGTTTCTTATGACCTCATCCTGCTATACTAGTCAGTGTTGCTAGGGGCACACCTCAATATCCGTACCCAAGCACATGGTCAAGAATCCCCAACTGCACATAACCTCAGTGAGGATAAAAAGGTTCACCAGAACAAGGAACCAAAACTATGCACAGGGACATCTTCAGACAGATGGCCTGTTAAGAGGATATGAGCCCGCAGGGCCAACCACAAAGAAAAATAGCAGACCATAACAAGTTCTAGGGGCAGTTCTGGACTGGTCTAGCAAGATTCAAGGACGCTATATGGTAAATAAAATATCACCTTCCATATCGTCCTGCTAGTGGGATGTACCAGAGCTACGACTCAACTGGGCAGGAAGAAAACATGGCAATTTTTGAAAGATCTCCGAGCCAAAATCCTGAGAGCTTGGAGACCAGCAAGACAGCAAGGACCTCTGCAGCAGCCTCATATGATGAGCTAGCATCCAAGGAATCATTTCAATTGATGCCGCCATCATGCAGAGAATCTGCAGGTAATCCCAAACTCTGGGAACCTGCTGTGCCACGAAGGCTACCAGCTGATACAACAGCTTTCTCTCTCTCTCTCCCCTTGGGTACAAAGACCTTGACTACATGAGTGTCAAAACGCACTCCTGGGTATTCTAGAGACTGGGAAGGCTACAAGTGACACTTCCCACAGTTGATCACCCAGCCGAGACTCTCGAGGAACTGTACTACTCAGACCAATTCACAAGATGCTTCTGACTGCGACCTGGCTTGGATGAACCAGTCATCCAGATACAGGTGAACACAGATCTCCTCGCACTTCAGCACCAAGGTTGCCACCACCATTACCTTCGAGAACATCCTCGGAGAAGTGGAGGGGCCAAAGGGAAGAGTGGCGAACTGTAAATGAGAGCACAGAACATTGAAACAGATGAAGTGTTACTGATCCTCATGGATAGGAAAGTGGAGATAGGCTTCAGCCAGATCCAGGGACAAACTCACCGTGCCACATTGCCTAAATCTTTGATCGTAGAGTCCCCATATGAAAGGTGCAAGGCCCACAGGTGGGCACTGACCCCCTTGAGGTTGAGGATTGGATAAAGAAGGACCTGTCCTTCGGCACCACAAAACAGATGGAGTACTAGCCCTTGCTTGCAATTTCCTGCACTCCCACTCTCCTGGAACCAGAGTGTGCCAGCTTAGAAAATTCAATTCCACAGTAGCCACCCCGGCAATGTACAGAGTCGACAAACTAGGAGGTCTGTCACCACCCAGGCAAACAGGAGAGTCATCTCCAGCTGCCTTGCTGATGGACATAAGCCACCACCATGGTGTTGTTAGAGAACACTCGAACTGCCCAGCCCTCAACGGTGGGCCAGAAATGCAGTCTCAAGGCAGCTGATGGATCATACCACTTGCCTGCGATTCCAATGGCCTGAGCCATTTGACCTTGGCAATGGGCTCCCCAGCCTGAGAGACTGACATCTGTCGACAGAAGGTCCATGAGAAATCATCCAATGTTACGCCCTTCCTCAGGAGACTGGGCTGCTGCCACCACCACAGGCTGGGCATCACCATCATTGGTAGCAGGAGTCCTAACACGAACCACTGAGAACTCAGGGACAAAGTCAGCAAGGACCGCTGGTGCGGCCACAAGAGAGCAGGCACCCATGGCACCATCTTGATTGTCACCGCCATCAATCCAAAGAGTTGAAGATAATCTCACACTCTGGGAGCCTGTTGCAAACAGCACTAAGCAATCCAACAGCTTTTGATATTTTTTTGGGTAGGAAGACACTGTACACTCAAGTATCGAAACATGCTCCCAGGAACTCCATGGATGGGCAATGCAACTTATTCTCTCTCCCAGTGGTCACCCAGCCAAGGCTTATCAGAAGGGATAACACTCGAAGAGCTACCCGAGACGCCTGAAAGAGAATGGGCTCAGATGAGCCAATAGTCCAAATATGGGTGCACATAAATCCCTTAGCGCCACAGCGCCGCAGCCACCACCACTGATTTTGGAGAACGTCCTTGGGGCAATGGAGAGTCCAAATGGAAGGGCGGTGAACTGAAGGTGAGAGCCAAGCATGGCAAAACACAGATACTTTGCTGATCCCCCAGATCAGGATATGAAATACACCTCAGCCAAATCCAGAGATGCAGGAACTCCCCTTGGTGAACTGCTTACATCATAGATCACAAATTTTCCATCTAAAATTGAAGATGCACAAGTGCTCGCTGACACACTTGAGGTCTAGAATGGGCCAGAATGTTCCTTCCGTGTTGGCAAGATAAAACATGGAATACCTGTCCTTGTGCCAATGGTCTGGGGGAATGGGCACCATTGCCTTCAGGAGAGGCAACTTGTCGAATCCGCAGCCCCACAAGGGGAGAAGATGAAAGCAACCAGGAACAGCTCTTACATTCCAAGATATAGCCGTACTAAATGGGGATTAGCATCCAGCGATCCTTAGTGATCAGAGCCCAATCCTAAAGGAAGTGGCGAAGCCTGTTCCCAACCAGAGGAATCAGGGAATGGGTCCTCAAATTGTCATTGTGTAGCCTGGGAGATTCCTACTCTGGATGGGACCGGGTCCCTGAGCTCAAGCGCTCCACAAAAGTACTGAGAACCAGCCCGAAGTCCATAAACAGAGGGGAAGAAAGGCTTTCCAGGCTGGCAGCGATGGGAGTCCCGAGCCCCCCGGAAGTCCGACCAGCATGCCCGTGAGGAGTAGGCAGAGGCTGACAGAAAAGGGCTCCTGCCCATTTCACAGGCCCCTTGGGCCTGTCCTCCAAAAGGCAGAAAGATGTACATAAGAACATAAGATATGCCATACTGGGTCAGACCAAGGTCCATCAAGCCCAGTATTCTGTTTCCAACAGTGGCCAATCTAGGTCATATGTACCTAGCAGTTTCCCCAAGAGACACAAGTTCCACAATGCTTGTACTGGGTCAAGCATTGATATCTTCGGTCACTTCTTAATAATGGTTTATGGACCTTTCCTCCAGGAACTTGTCCAAACCTTTTTTAAACCCAGCTACACTAACAGCCTTTACTACATCCTCCGGTAACAAATTCCAGAGTTTGATTACACGTTGAGTGAAAAAATATTTTCTTTTATTAGTCTTAAATAGTTTACCCTGTAGCTTCATTGCATGTCCCCTAGTCTTTCTATATTCTGATAAGGTAAACAATTGATCTACGTTTACCCGTTCCACTCCGTTCATTAATTTATAGACTTCTATCATATCTCCCCTCAGCCCCTCTTTTCCAGGTTAAAGAGCCCTAACCTTTTTAGCCTTTCTTCATAGGAGTATCCTTCCATCCCCTTTACCATTTTGGTGGCTCTTCTCTGAACCTTTTCTAAAAAGCGTAGTTACTCACCTGTAACAGGTGTTCTCCAGGAGCAGCAGGAATCAGTCCTCACTTATGGGTGACGTCGGTGCCGACGGAGCCCTCGCGGAGCAATTTTCCCCAGCTTTCAAAGAAAGCCTTTGGGAATTGCAGCGCGCATGCGCGGTCCTCTTCCCGCCCAAGGGTGCCATCTTAGCCAGTCAGATGACATAGCTAAAAAAGACAGCATAAAAATTTGCAAAAAAACTAAAGCAGACGATTGCAACTCCAAGGGGAGGAGGGAGGGTAGTGAGGACTGATTCCTGCTGCTCCTGGAGAACACCTGTTACAGGTGAGTAACTACGCTTTCTCCAGGACCAAGCAGGAAGTCAGTCCTCACTTATGGGACTCCCAAGCTCAAGGCTACCGGAGACCCTAAGCACAAAAATGAGCTCCCTCTAGCTCAGCAGCACAGAAGGAAAGAATCTTCGCTGAATTATCACCCACCGGTAGCCCACATCCGGGGTGGAGGGTAGGAGTTGCTCAGACCTCAAAGAGATTACGGAGGACTGCCTGTCCGAAAGCACTGTCCCTGCGGGACTCCCTCTCGAGACAGTAATGGACCGCAAAAGTCTGGCTCGAAGACCAAGTACCGGCCCGGCAGATGTCTGCCAGCGGAACAGAGCGGAGGTAAGCCACTGACGTAGCCTTTGCCCGAACGCAATGAGCCGTGACTCGACTTTCTAAGGAGAGTCCGGCTGCCCCATAAGCCCAAGAGATACAGTCCGCAACCCAGATGGAAAGAGTACGCTTGGAGACCGGGAGCCCCAATTTATTGGGGTCAAAAGACACAAAAAGCTGGGCAGCTTTACGGTGCTCCCGCGTATGGTCAAGGTAGAAGTTCAAAGCCCTTCTACAGTCCAGGGTATGGAGGACCATTTCAGCTCGGCTGGAGTGTGGTCTGGGAAAGAAGGTTGGAAGTACCACCTCCTGATTGATGTGAAAAGGGGAGACCACTTTAGGAAGAAATTTTGGGTGAGTCCGTAGGACTACCCTATTTTTGTAGAACCGAGTGTAAGGGGGATCAGACACGAGGGCCTGCAATTCACTTACGCGTCTAGCGGAAGTGAGGGCTATCAAGAACAGTGTTTTCCAAGACAGAAAACGGAGAGAACAGGTAGCCATAGGTTCAAAAGGCGGACAGGTGATCCGCTGCAAAACCACATTCAGGTCCCAGTCAGGCGCTGGCGGGCGCAGAGGTGGTTTAAGTAGAAGGAGACCTCGGAGAAACCTCGCTACGAGAGGGTCGCTGGAGAGAGGTCTACCGTCCACCGGCACATGATGAGCCGAAAGAGCACTGAGGTGAACTTTGACGGAGTTGGACTTAAGTCCTAGATTAGAGAGGTGTAGCAAGTACTGCAAGATCACCGACACCGGGCAGGAGAAGGGATCCTGAGACTGTTGGGTACACCAGACTGCAAAGCGACGCCATTTAAGGGCGTAGCATTTGCGGGTAGAAGGCCGTCGCGAAGCCAAGACGACCTCCTCCACCTCTGCCGGCAGGAGAAGGGGAGCAAGGACTACCCTCTCAGCAGCCAGGCCATGAGGTTGAGAGACCTGAGGTTGGGGTGTAGTAAAGACCCCTGATCCTGAGTGAGGAGATCCGGTTGTACCCCCAGAGGGAATGGATCCTCCACCGCTAATTGCAGTAGGAGCGGAAACCACGGCTGTCTGGGCCAGCGAGGGGCCACCAGGATCATGAAGGCTTTGTCTCGGAGAACCTTGAAAAGAGTCCGAGAGACTAGCGGGACGGGAGGGAAAGCGTACAGAAGGCTCCCCGACCATGAAATCAGAAAAGCGTCCGCCGCAACCCGAAGGGGGTGTGGCTGACGAGAGCAGAAGCGAGGAAGCTGCCGGTTGTGAGGACTGGCAAAGAGATCCACCGTGGGGAGGCCCCACTTTAGGAAGAGCTTCTGAACTACCAAGGGATCCAGACGCCACTCGTGCGGCTGGAGGACCCTGCTGAGTTTGTCCGCCAGGCAATTTTCTTGGCCCGGGAGATAAACTGCCTTGAGGAGAATGCCGTGACTGACGGCCCAAGAGCAGAGCTTCTGTGCCTCCCGGCAGAGGAGGAAGGAGCCCGTGCCCCCCTGCTTGTTCACGTAGAACATGGCAACTTGATTGTCCGTCTGGACAAGGACGGACTGGTGGGAAGTGAGGTGGGAGAAGGCCTTGAGAGCTAGGCGGATCGCCCTGAGCTCCAGGAAGTTGATCTGCTGAGCAGACTCCCACGTGGTCCAGAGGCCCTGAGTACGTGCCCCTTGGCAATGTGCTCCCCAGCCCAGGAGGGATGCATCCGTGGTCAGCACCCGGGTCGGCTGAGGTGACTGGAAAGGCATTCCGAATATCAGGTTCGGCTGCCGAAGCCACCACCGGAGAGACGAGATCAGCGGCTCGGAGACGCGCACTAGGTCTGCTAGGCCGCCTGTGGCTTGTCGCCACTGCTGGCGGAGACACCATTGAGCAGGCCGCATATTCAGGCGGGCATTGGGGGTCACATGGACGGTGGAAGCCATATGGCCGAGTAGTCTCAGGAAGCGCCTGGCGGAGACCAGGGGCTGGCTGCGAAAACGGTCGGCTAGGTCCATGAGCCGTTGAGCCCTGTCGAGCGGTAGGTATGCTCGTGCCGGAGGAGTGTGCAGCCTTGCGCCGATGAACTCGAGATCCTGTGAGGGGAGCAAAGTGGACTTTGCGAAGTTTATAACAAAGCCCAAGTGCTGCAGAAGAGTCACCGTGCGGCGCGTGGCGATGGTGACCTCCAGAGCGGACGCTGCTCTGATGAGCCAGTCGTCGAGGTACGGAAAGACAGAGGCCGTGAAGCCGGAGATGGGCCGCCACCACCGCGAGACATTTTGTGAAGACTCGCGGTGCGGAGGACAGGCCAAAGGGCAGTACTCTGTACTGGTAATGATTTCCTGCCACCACAAACCTTAGGTATTGGCGGTGGCTTGGGTGGATGAGGATGTGCGTGTAGGCATCCTTTAGATCCAAGGAGCATAGCCAATCTCCCTGCTGGAGGTAGGGCAGAAGGATTCCAAGGGTAAGCATTTTGAACTTCTCCCGCACAAGGAACTTGTTGAGGTTGCGCAAGTCCAGGATGGGTCTGAGGCCCCCTGTTCTCTTTGGTATTAGAAAATACCTGGAATAAAAGCATTGACCTCTCAGGTGGTGTGGCACCGGTTCCACCGCCTGTTCCTGCAGAAGACCTGCTAACTCCTGAAGGAGTAATTCCCTGTGCAGAGGGGGTCGTGGAGGTTCTCCCGGAAAATAGGAGGGAGGGACCTGGTGGAAGTGGAGAAGATAGCCTTCTCGCACGACTTGAAGCACCCAGGCATCTGCGGTGATGCTGGACCACCTGTGGGCGAAGTGAACCAGCCGGCCTCCGGTGCTGGGAGGAACCAGCGGAGGGGGAGAGGCTATGCTTAGTGAGTCAAAAACCCCCACCCTGCTGAGCAGGGGCTGGTGGTGCAGGCTTGGGGGCTTGCTGCCTACGGGACCCGTTACCCCGTCCCTTGGCCTGCTGGCCCTGTTGGGGAGCTGCAGGGGCCTGATAATGGGGGTATTGTTTGTAGGCAGCCGCCTTCCTCGGGTAAAAGGACTTTTTCCCCGAGCCCTTCTTTTTCTGGGAAGGGGCGGAGGTCTTCCTAGAAAGCCTGGTCCTGGTGAGAGTCTCAGTCTCAATTTGTGCAGCCTTTTCCGCCATGGGCTTGCCAAAGAGGTTTTCGCCTCGGCAGGGGACATCGACCAACTTGTCCTGCACCCAGGGCTCAAGGTCTGACGACTGAAGCCAAGCCTGTCGGCGGGCACCGATGCCGGCTGCGGCCACTCGAGCCGATGCTTCAAAGCCATCATAGGCTGCTCGGGACATGAACTTTGAGCATTCCCGAATGCCAGTGGACAAGGCCAGGAACCTCCGCAAGGGTTCCTCGGACAAACCAGTGGAGAATCCGGCTAGCTCTTTAGCCAGATCTCGGAGATACATGCCCATGTATAGCTGGTAAGTCTGGACACGACATGCGAGCATAGAGCCCTGGAAACACTTCTTACCAAGGCCATCCAGGTTACGGGCCTCCCTGCCAGGAGGCACCGAGGAGTGCATCTTCTGGCTCTTAAGACGATGCATGGCCGATTCCACTACCATGGAATGGTGTGGTAGCTATGCCTTTTGAAAGCCAGGGCTCTTGCGGACTCGATAGATAGAATCGACCCGCTTGCTCAGGACCGGCGAGGAGGCCGGACTCTCCCACATGCGGAAGAGTAGTCGTTCCAGCATAGGAGGAACCGGTACAGTAAAGTGTTCCCTTGCGGGAGAGTCATACTGGAGGGCGTCGAGCTCTTCGGCTCGAGGCTCCTCCTCGGGGTCCGCAGGGAAGGCCAAAGCCTTGGCCATATCCCTGACGAAGTCCGAGAATCGGGCATCCTCCGGGGGGGACTGCTTCCGAGGCTCGGACTCCGGTGAGTCCGAGGGGACACACCGAGTCCGGAAAGAATCAGGCGACTCTTCCTCTTCAGACTCCCAGACCGACTCCGACGAGGACTCGGTGGGGTCGGCTCGGGCAGGGCGCGGCGCCTGCCGCCCCGACGCCGAGGGAGTCGGCGTCGGCGACATCGGTCCCGAACGGGAGGCCGAGGGTGACCTCGACCGAGGATCGACTCGAGTTCGCATCGACTCGAGGATCGGCTCGGTCTCCGGGGTCGACTTGGACGTCGACGTCCCGGCGGTCGGGGCAGCGGCGCCAGCGAGGCCAGCGAGCAGTGCCCGCTGCTGGTCCATGAAGGCAGACAGTCTGCTCTCCAAGGCCGTCAACCTGAGTCCGAGCTCAGGTGACCCAGCAGCCCCCGACTCGGGCCCCGACGGCGTCGGGCCCGACGTCGGCTGTCGCGGAGGCGAGTCCAGAAGGACCACAGGACTTACCCGAGCAGGCATCTCCGACTCCAGGCGAGGTCGCTTCGTGAGGTGTTCCTTCTCCACGGACCCGGGGCGGCTGTCGGGGCTATGCGACCTGGCCCTCGCGGAACCAGGAGCGTCCACCGACGCCGCCCTCGCGGGTTTCACCTTCCAACGATGGTCCCCGGAGGGAAAACCCCGGTCGGAGGAACTCCGGCGACGGTCCGAGCTGGAGCCTTTGGACGCGGAGGCCTCAGACGAGGTCCGGGTACGGCTGGGGTCAGCGAAGATTCTATCACGCTGATGCCGCCGACTTCTCAACGCTTTTGAGGACATTTTGCCGCAGGACCCACAGATCAGTTCCTCATGATCCGGGCCCAGGCAGCGGAGGCAAAAGTCGTGTGTGTCAGTTAGTGACATATTTCGGTCACACTGACCACACCGCTTAAAACCACTGGCAGCCATCGGGGGAAAAAGGGCCCCTGCGAGGTCAAAGGACCGGGCTGCCAGGGAAAAACGAAAACGAAAGCTGACTAAGTCAGAAAAACCGAAAAAAAGGAAGAGGACTCGTGACCGGCGTCGCGAGTCCGGGCGGGAAAAAGAATAAAATACTGAAGAAATATCGACTTTTTCGCGGGGACAAGACGGGGACGTCTGTAGGGCTCCGCGGAAAAAAAAGAAGACTGGCTAAGATGGCACCCTTGGGCGGGAAGAGGACCGCGCATGCGCGCTGCAATTCCCAAAGGCTTTCTTTGAAAGCTGGGGAAAATTGCTCCGCGAGGGCTCCGTCGGCGCCGACGTCACCCATAAGTGAGGACTGACTTCCTGCTTGGTCCTGGAGAATCGCTATATCCTTTTTAAGATACGGCGACCAGAATTGCACACAATATTCAAGGTGCGGTCTCACCATGGAACGATATAAAGGCATTATAATATCTTTTGTTTTATTTTCCATTCCTTTCCTTATCATACCTAGCATTCTATTTGCTCTCTTGGCCGCCGCTGCACACTGGGCCGAGGGTTTTAACATGGTATCCACAATGACGCCTAAATCTTTTTCCTGGGTGTAGGTCCTTCACCAGCTTCTCCAAATCGAACCCAAGAAAAGTGACACTCTAAGGCCAGATGGGTAGTCAAGCTTTGGAAGATGAGCCCGCTGTCCCACGTCAAAACCAAGCCAATGCCCTGTCATTGTCAACAGGGCACAATCCCTGGCCACTAGATGTACCAGGCTGTACATGCCATCAGAAAAGAAGGTCGTAGCAGACTCCAACAGAGGGGTAGAATCATCTAGCAGAAGAGAATGAATCCACTGGATCAGTGCTCAAGTCATCAGGCCTGCACAAACCATAACTGAATAGTAGCCACCGTAGCAAACTGGTTCCTCAACACAAAACCACCTTTTTGTCCAGAGTATCCTTTAAGGCCAATTTACCATCCACAGGAATAGTAGTCAAACTGGTAAGTGCTGAGACCTGCGGATCCACCTTGGAAATATCAAACCACACAACACACTTCTCTGGGAAAGCGTGCATCTTCTTATACACCTTTAGTCCCTTAGGAGGGGAGTAGGGGGAATCCCACTTTGACTGGAACAGGCCCTTGAGCACCTCCGTGAACAGGAAGACAGTTGTAGATTTCCACACCTCTTGCAGGAATGGATGCATCTTCGGTTCCTGCTTCATACCTGGAGCATCTGCCAAGCTCAAGGTGGATAAGACATTGTGAATCAATGCCTCCAATTCCTCCTCCTAAATAGGCGGAGGACACTGGCCTCCTCACAAGTCTCTAAAGATGAGAGTACTTCATCCATCTGAATCCAAGCCACAGTTCAAATCTCTGACAAATCCCAGCTAAATCCCATCTCCAGGGGGCACTCTTTGCTGGAGACTCTTAGCTATAGGCAATCGAACAGGGCTTCCACTCTCAATCTGCCCCTCACGAGACTGTGCTCGGGGGGGGGGGGGGGGGTGGAGACTCAAGAGACCACAGGGCCTGAATTTCCACACCAGAATGACCAGGCCGGTTGTAAAAAGGAAAAGAATTCTGGGGAGGACAATCTTAAGTACACAGTTTACAATGCAGCAATATAGGCAGTACCCCCTAAAGGTGGTGTTTTCCCTAATAAAGCTGCTTATATCAACCACTGCTTGGCACACCTGTTCCTTATTTGTACTCCTCCAGTTTAGTCTAGACCACTAGGTTTAGGCACACCAACCAGCAGGTCGAGACTGAACAAAACACTCTCAGATCAGTATGTAGCCTGTGTCCACTGACCTAAGCCAGTATTTGACACTCACCAAGCAGAGAACCTAATAGCCAGACCACTCCTACCCAAATCAGCTCCCTGCCATTGGGCGCCAAAAGGATGGGCAGACCCATCACACAGAAGGCTTGTGCCCTCCAGCTGTCATACAGCCAACCAACAGGCTTACAATCATCATAGGACAAAGGACATGACTGGCCAACCCAGCTGCAAGAGTAGGTCCATAGAACGCAACCTCTCCAGAGGTTGCCAACCGCACCTTGCCACCCTAAAGTCTATAGATGACGAAGAGATTATATATATATATATATATATATATATATATATATATATAAAATGTAGTTACTCAACTGTAACAGGTGTTCTCTCCGGGGACAACAGGAATCAGTCCTCACATATGGGTGACGTCGGTGCCAATGGAGCCCTCATGTGGAGCAAATCCCCAGCTTTCAGAGAAAACCTTTGGGAATTGCCATCATGCATGTGCGATCCCCTTCCTGCCCAAGGGTGCCATCTTGCTCAGTCAAATGACCTAGCTAAAAAGATGGCAAAAAGAACAAAATATAAAATAGGACTGTAACTCCAAGGGGAGAAGGGAAGGTCATGAGGACCGATTCCTGCTGTTCCTGGAGAACACCTGTTACAGGTGAGTAACTACGCTTTCTCCAGGAACAAGCAGGAAGTCAGTACTCACATATGGGACTACACAGTTACACCCTCCACAGTTATACCCTCCATAGCCCATGTTCCCTGTAAAATAGTTATCTCCAAGTTATAATGCCCTGTTCAATGTAATTTCAGTTTGTTCAATGTAAACCGCACTGATGCAGAATAGCGCGGTATATAAGAGAATGTAAATAAATAAATAAAAAAATAGGCTACCAAGAACCCATAGCTAAAAATGGCTCTCTCTACGAGAGCCGCAAGCAGCCGACATAGAAATCCAAACTAAGGGAATAGCACTCCGGTAGCCTGAACACAGAAGGGTCAGAGGGCAGGAGTTGCCTAGACCTCGAAAAGGTTACGGAGTACACCCTGGCCAAAAGGTACTGTCCCACCGGGACTTCCTGTCCAGGCAGTAATGGGTTGCGAAAGTCTGACTCGAAGACCAGGTGGCGGCCCAGCAGAGGTCTGCCAAAGGAACAGAATACAAATGAGCCACTGATGCCGCCATGGCCCTGACCCTATGGGCCGTAACCCAACCCTCCATTGGAAGCTCAGCTGCCCTGTATGCCCAGGCAATGTAGTCTGCCACCCAGGTGGACAGCGTACGCTTAAGACACCAACACCTCCAGCTTACTGGGGGTCGTAAGAAACGAAAAGCTGAGAAGTCTTCCAATGCGGCTGCATACGCTGGATATAGAAGGCCCCGAACGGGAGGCCGAGACACACCTTGGCCGAGGATCGACTCAAGGCTGAAGGGCTTCGAGGATCGGCTCGGACCTCGAGGGCCCGGTCGACGGGGCGGAGGAACCGGACAGGCCGGCTATCAGCACCCACTGCTGCTCCATGAAGGCAGTGAAACTGCGCTCCAAGGCTGCCATTCTGGACTCGATTCCGGAAGGTTCCGCAGCCACCGGCTCGTGCCCCAACACGGTCGGGCCCGACACCGGTTTCCCCGGAGGGGAGTCCTCGAAGAGGACAGTTGGTACTTGCCTTGGCTGATCCGGTTCTTGACGAGGCATCTTCATCGGGCACTCCATCTCTGAGGATCCAGGCCGATGCTCGGGGCTCTGCGACTGGCCTCGGAAGGAGCAGGGTCGCTCGGAGCCATCCAGAGACACCATCTTTGAGGATTTCTTCTTCCTCTGGTGCTCCCTTCGAGGGAGACCCCCTTTCCGAGGAACCTCGATGCTGCTCGGGCTCAGAGAGCTCCCACCCCAAGATGTGGAGGCCTCAGACGAGGTCCTGGCTCTCGGAGGCATGGACACGGAAAATATCCTATCATGCTGCTGCTAGCAGCTCTTCAGGGCCTTCTAGAACATTTTCCTACACTGGCCACAGATCAATGGGTCATGGTCAGGCCCGAGGCACCAGAGACAGCAGTCATGCATATCGGTAAGAGATATCAGCTTCACACACCGATCGCATTTTTTAAACCCGCTGGCAGCCATCAGGGGAAAAAGGGCCCCTGCAAGGTCAAAGACTCGGGCTGCCAGTGAAAAAGAAAAAAAGGCGCGAACACCAGTCACGAAGGCAAAAAAACAAAAAATAGAGACGGACTCTATACCGACTTACCGAGCCGAAGGCGGGAAGAGGTACGGGTGTCGACCCGTCGAGAAAGAGAGAAAAAAAATCAACTTTCTTACGGGGACACAAGGACTAAGTCTGAAGGGCTCAGTGGAAAAAAGAAGACTGAGCAAGATAGCACCCTTGGGAGGGAAGGGGACCACGCATGCATGATGGCAACTCCCAAAGGCTTTCTCTGAAAGCTGGGGATTTGCTCCGCACAAGGACTCCTTCGGCGCCGACGTCACCCATATGCGAGGACTCACTTCCTGCTTGTTCCCGGAGAAATATATATATATATACTTTTTATGTTTGCAAAAATGGGAAAGGCAACACACACACTTACCTGTGCGGGGACAGACTGATGTGCGCAAAAACCACAGTGCTCTTACTCTTGAAGCTACATGTCACTGGCACACACCAAAAGCTCACGGGAGGGGGGGGAGGGGTCCTGGAGGAATTACAGGAAAGAAAATTAGCAGTTAAGACTTAATTTCACCTTCTAGGGCGTCCCTCCAGTCCAGCCTCCAGAACACTGGGGCATAGCAGGGCAGTATTAACTGTGGGAGGGATCCGAAAGCCCACTCCTCAATACCACTGACCCAAAGCACGCATCCTGCTGCCGCACCTGCATATCCAGACTGTAATGTCACACAAAAGAGTGAAGGGAGAACCACGGGGCCACCCTACAGATATCCAGTGAGGGAACCTTCCCCTCCTCGGCCCAAAAGGAATCCTGGGGCCGCAGGCACCTGCCTGCCCTTCAACAAATAAGTTAAGCCAATGGCTTCCCAGATGCAGCAGACAATGGGGGCCTTAGAGGCTCCCTTCCATGGTCCACCGAAGAGGACAAACAGCCTCTTAGAGCACCAAAAGGGCTGCGTCCCTCCAGATAACACTTCAAAACACCATGGACATCCAATCTGCACAGGAGAATCGCCTCCTATGTATCACGCTGCCCCAAAAAGGAGGACAGGACAACCGCCTGGTTGAGGTGGAAGGCTAAGACCACGTTGGATAAAAAGGACTGAATCAGATGCAGCACCACCTGCTCTCTTTAGAGAAAACGAGGAGCAGTCAGCAACAATACCACCAGGTTAAGGTCCCAGGGTGGGATCAGCAGCCAACACGAGGGCCAAAGGTGCTCGACACCCCGCAAAAACCTGACGATGTCCACATGAGCGGCCAGGGACACACCTTGCACCTGGCCAAGGTAGCATGCCTGAGTGGCCACCTGGACCTTCAAGGAATTCAGGGCCAGGACCTTGTCAAAACCAGCCTGCAGGAATCCCAGGATAGCAGAGACAAGAGTAGAGCATTGTCATGCTTGCAACAAGGTCGTTGTCACTGGCTCCTAATATCCCTGGTGCCTCAGCCTAGCCCTCTCAAGAGCAAGGCAGTGCAGCATGGCCGCTGGCATGCACACTGGCCCCCGAGTCAACAGGTCTGGCATTGGTGCTAGCCAAAAGGGCTCATCTGCCCAGAGGCGCATGAGGTCCACCTAACACAGCTGTCTCGACCAATCATGGACAATCAACAGCACCTTGCTCCGGTTGGTCTTGATGCATTGGATCATCCACACCAGCAAGGGCCAGGGCGGGAAGACTTAAAGAAGCCCCTTCTGGGGCTATGGCTGAACAAGGGCATCGAGACCCTCTGACATTGAGGACCATCAACGGCTGAAGAACAGGCGCCTTGGTCCATCACCAGTCGCCCCCAATGCTCGACCAGAGACTGAAAGAGCTTGTCTGAGACCACTCCCCCGAATCCAACGTGTGGCAACTCAGATAATCCACCACTCCTGCCACGTGGGCCACCGAGGGGGCCACAAGATGTGCCTCGGCCCAATGCAGGAGGAAGAGGACTTCTGCCGCCCCCTGAGAGCTTCTGGTTCCCCCCTGGCAGTTGATGTAGGCCACAATTGTGGTGGTGTCAGACAAGATCCATACCATTGTGTGGTGTATGAAAGAAACACCGATTGTCAGCTGCACTGCCCATATCTCGAGTCAATTGATGGGCCACCGGCTTTCCTCAGCCAACAACCAACCCTGCACCAGGCAGTAGCTGGCCCACTCATAGAAATTCGTGTCTGCTGGCCACCAGGTGCGCCATGTCCAGCCACCAACCCAAGCTGTTCCGTGCTGTTCAGAACAACAGGATGTAGACCTCCATGGACTGTCATGGGTATCCAGTGACTCAGGAGATGCATCTGCAATGCCTGCATGTGGAGGCAGGCCCAAGGAACGAGCTCCAGAGTGGCTGCCATGGACCCCAGCACCTGCAAGTAGTCCCAGACCCATGGCCGCAGAGTTCGATGGAGGCGCCAGATCTGTCCCTGCAGTTTCGCCACCCGGCCCTCCGGAAGGAAGACCTTGCTCTGTAGGGTGTTGAAAGCAGGCACCCAGATACTCCAGTGATTGTGAGGGCTGCAACTGGCTCTTGGTCAAATTGACCACCCATCCAAGGTCTTGCAGACAGCATACCAACACCTCCGCCAAGCAGTGGCTCTCCTACAGGGACTTCCCCCGGATCAACCAGTCATCCAAATATGGGTGAACCAGAATCCCCTGCCTGTGGAGATAGGCCTCTACCATCATCACCTTCGTGAACACAGGGAGAACAGTAGCCAGTCCATATGGCAAAGCCTAGAACTGGAAATGACCTCTCGGCACCGCAAACTGCAGATAACATTGGTGTTCCGCCCACAATGGAATGTGCAGATAGGCTTCCATGAGGTCCAAGGAGTTAAGAAACTCACTTTGGTGCACTGCCACTGCCACGACCACGGACCGTAAGGTTTCCATGCGGAAGCGACACCCGGAAGTCCCTGTTGACCCCTTTGAGATAGAGGGTGGGGAGCCAGGAACCCTCTCCTTCTTGGGGATTAAATGGAGTACCAGCACAGACCCTACTCTGCCCATCATACCGGCACCATGGCCTCTAATTGCATCAAGCACTTTAGGGTCTCCGCCACAGCCAACCGCTTCTGCACTGACCCGAAGGGAGAGGCCATGAATACCTCTCGCGGGGTTTTGCAAACTAGAGTATGTACCCCTCACAGATAATCTCCAGGACCCAAACATCAGACGTGATCTGGGCCCAGACGGGGAGAAAGGATCTTAGGCAGCCGTCCACCAACAGCACCCCCACCAGGGCCCCCAAACCTTCACTGGGCAGACTTGGCTGGGGAGAAACCCCTGGCCTCCTCGACCGCTGCCTCAAAAGGAGCTGCACTGCAAAAAATGTGTCTCCTGGGGTTGACCTCCACAGCTGGGGTTGACCTCCACAGCTGGGGCAAACCCCCCCCCCCCCCCCCCGAAAATCCTTGCCACGGCCCCAGCCCGTGCCCACTTTGCTTACCTTTGGCTTGTCCTCCAGCAGACAAGGAGCCTTTGATTCACCCAGTGACTTCACCAACTTTTCCAGGTCCTCCCGAAAGAGCAACTTGCCTGCAAAAGGGAGCCTGGTCAGCTTGGTCTTAGATACCAGATCCGCTGACCGGTTGCACAGCCACAACAGGCACCATGCAGCCAGCACCATGGCCATATTCTTTGTGGAGACTTGCAGGAGGCCATAGAGTAAGTCTGTCAGGAAGGCCATTCTTGACTCCAGCTGAGCATCCAAGGGTTGGGCCAAGGCCCCAAAGGCCCCCTCCTCAGTCAGTCCTTGCGACCAATGGAGACATGCATGGGCCACATAGGTTCCACAAATGGCATCCTGGAGCCCAAGTGCACATACGTCAAAGACCTGTTTAAGGGGTGCCTCCATGCGGTGGTCCTGGGGGTCCTTGAGAGCCACCCCTCCTTCCACCAGGATTGTCATCTTACGGGTCACTGCCGCCACCAGCTCATTTACCTGGGGCAGGCACAGCATCTTCTCCTCCTCCAGTGGGATAGGGTAGAGCCGAGCCATGCTGCGCCTGACCTTTAAGCTCACATCCGGTGTATTCCACTCCCAGAAATCATGGCCCGCAGCGCGCTATGCACCAGAAAGGACCGAAGCGGCCTTCTGATCCCCTTCATGCAGCTCCGCGATCTGCAAGGCCAAAAGTGACTCCATAATCAAGGCTAGCAGCTTATCCTGGTGGAAAATGTGAATGGCTGTGGTATCCTCCACCTCAGGGAGCTCCCCCTCCTCCAGACCCTCCTGGAGCTGTTTGAGGAGGTCCGCCAGCCCTTCCAAAAGGTCTGTGGTCTCCCAGAATACCACGGAGCCAAAATCCTGCCCATCTTCCAGTTGGTCCTGTCTGGGGTGCTTGGCCAGTGCCGCCCCCCCCCCCCCCCCACGGAACCAGAGGGGCTGCCTGCCTTGCACCCTCCTTCAACAGGAAAGCCTGGTGAAGCAGCAGCTTGTACTCTGGGGAAAATGGAGCATCACCTGATCCCCCAGAGCATGCCAGCATGGCAGGTATTGATGTTGGGGCCAGATCACATGAATTGCACAAGACCGGAGGCCCCATGCACTCCAAAGTAGAAGAAAACGGCTCCTCTAAGATGGTGGCGAATCCTGCCAAAATGGCAGGCCCAATGCCATCATCTGTGGCCTCCCCGCGGTTTCCCAACAAAGTTGCAGCCAAATCAGGGGTACTGGAAGTGTCTCGCAGTGCTTCTAACGCCGCTTTCCCTGACTTGGGGCAACCACGGCACAGCCTGATCTCCAAGAGCTGTGCTCACCGGCTGCCACAGAATGCACAATGGCTCCTTGGCTCCTTTCCATGCAGCCGCAACATTCCTTCTACTCCCCCAGCCCAACAGCAACCAGTTACCAGGGGCCATAGGACTTATCTGACTTCAATCCCCCTCAGAGCTCCATGCATTGCCTTTCCTCTCTTGCTGATATTTTGTTTTTGTTTTTGAAAAAGCTTTACATGGCTAAGGCTGAAGGCAACAGGCACACAGGCTATGACCTCAGACCCTCTCCCAAATGTTGGGGAGGGAGAAAGGAGGGAGCCAGGCAGGGAAGGCCTCTGGGAGAGAGTGGGGAGAAGGACCCAGACCACTGGGCTCTGCACCCCAACAAAAATCAGGTCTAGCAAGGCTCTGCAGTTCAGGTATACAAGCTATGAACATCACCTGCTGGAGACTGAACAAATACTGGCTCAGATCAGTGGACACATGCTATTTATACTGATCTGAGAGGGTTTTGCTCAGTCTCCTCCTCCTGGTTGGTGTGCATAAACCCAGTGGTCTGGACTAGACTAGAGGGATGCCCTGGAACTGCCCTAGCCCCGCTCGGCTGGAGGCACTGGCATCACAGCCTTTAGGTGCAGTAATTTGTCCAATGTGACCCATGCAGTGGCTCTCATGTCTGCCAAACCACATGGAGAGATGACAAATGCCTCCGAGATCGGATGCTTGCAGTCCAGGTCATAGCCACTTTGAATGGTGTCTAGCACCCTTCTCTATCCTTGGTGACATGTGGGAATGGGCCCCAAAACCTACATAGTGATGAACGGGAGGAACCCCCTCTGGAGGGGACAGAGTCTCTAGGCCCACAAGCCCCATTGAAAGGGCTAATTATGGGTCCAAAATCCAGACGAAGAGAAGAAATGCTTTCCAGGATGAAATGCCAGGAATCCCAGGACTCCCAGAAGTCAGTCCAACATGCCCGCAATGGACAGGCGGAGGCCAAAGAGAGAAAAAACCCTGCTTGCTTCCCAGGTCCTTTCAATCTATCCTCTGGAAGGCAATAAGACTCTGCCTCGGGCAAGTCCATCAACTTCTTTAATCAGTTCTACCAGGGAATTTTCTCTTAAGATCAGTTGAGTTAACTGGGCTTTGGAGGATATATCCGCTGCGAAGTGGAGAAGTCATAACCAATACCAAGTCACCGCCAATAGGACAATATCCCTAGCCACCAAGCAGGCTAGAACAAACATGGCATCAGAAGGCAGGCAGTAACTGACTCCAAAAGGAGAGGCTGCATCATCCAGCAGGAGACACTGAATCCACAGGAGTAGGACTCGAAGCATCAGGCCTGCACACACCAAAGGGAAAACAGCAGCTGCCGCTGCAAACTGGCTCTTCAGCAGAATCCATCATTCTGTCCATAGTGCTCTTCAAGGCCAATCTGACTTCCACAGGAGTGAGGCCCACTTCATGAGCGCCACAACTTCTGCCTCCACCTTGGGCAGGCCGGATCATGCAACGCACTCCTCTCGGGTAGAGCTCACATCCCTTTACACAGCTTTATCCCCCTAGGCGGGAAATCGGTAAGGACCCATTCCGACCAGAACATGTTCTTGATTATTTCCGGAAACGGGAAGACTGTTGTGAATATCCACACCACCTGTAGAAGCCCCTGCTCCGTCACTGGAGCATCAGCCACATACCGGGTGGAGTAAATTCGAACAATCAATGCCGCCAGATCTCCCTTTCAGGACAGGCAAAAAATGTCAGCCTCTAACGGAGAGAACTTTTTTTTTTTTTTTTGCATCAGACTCCTCAACCAAAATGTCAGAACCAGCCCTCAAATCCAAGTCTCAGACAGACCCCAGCCAACCCACATCTCCACAAGGCAACCTCTATCTGGGTCGGTTAGAAGGTGGCACTCAAGCCAGGCCTCTACACTATGCCCATCCCTCTCATGACTGAGTTTGAGGGAATCCAAAGGCTGCAGGGTCTGAGTTTCCACACCAAAGACCAGGCTTGCTGAAGGAGGAAAAGAATTCCAGGGAGAACAATCCAGATCCTCAGAGCTCGATTCCCTGAGAATGATTGCTAACACAGGAGACACAGCTGGAGCCAAGCCCTCTGAAGAAGGGGAGCAGCCAGAAGCGCAGTCAACGGGCCTCAAGGCCAGGCTATTCTTACCCACCTACCTTGAGGCAGAAAATGCCAGGCCATACAAATCCCTTTGTTGGAAGAAGGGAGATGGGCCCACCAGTGAAAAGTCAGAGGCTGCAATACAGGATTAATCCAGTGAAAAGGCTCTTTGCTTGCTGCAGGTCAAAACAACACTTCATGGAAGAAGACAGAAAGAGTTAAAGCAAGGCAGATATTTGGGCATCTTAAGGCCATGTAGGCACAAAAGCGCACACTAATGGAGCACATAGGTACTTGAGAAGGAACGTGCTGAAGCCACTCAGAAAGAGCGTGCGCTGGGACCGCTTGGGTGCAATCCGTGCAAAGGCAGAAAATGTTAACAGCCCATGTTGGAAAATGGTGGGAAGGGCCAATGCCAAGCCAATGGTTGCCCGCGGTCTACACAGACTTACACCCCAGACAAATGTGAGAACCCCCATGGACAATGACAAAGTCAAGCCTTAGTATTCACACCCTGGGGGCCACAGGCATAGCAAACCGTGCCAGGCTCATGCTACTCCCCAGCTACTGTTTCTTATGTTTTCTTAACAAGCTTACAGTCACATACCTCTGTGGTGTCTGCAGTCTTTGGGGAGTGCAAAGGGGGTGGGGGACAAGAGGGGAGATGGGGTATTGAGGTTGTGTGAGGCTGCTGATCTCTTCCAAATCCTTACAATTTTCTGGCTGATCAACAAACCTTTATTATAAGAGCATGAAGCTGAACCAAATTTTCCCTTCTCCTTTGGCTACCGAAAAGACAGTAATCTAGTGGAGCCTCCCCATCGCGCTCAAGTGAGCAAGTCACCCTCAAGGTGTTCATTCACAAGCAAAATCCATCTTTTTCCTCTCCAGAGTGAAGAAAATCCAATCACCATCTGCTGGAGACAGAATAATACAGAGGAGCCCTCTAGTTGTCCAGACTGATAGAGGTATGGGAGTGATGTCACTGAAATCTGGGCATTTCATTGGCTGTCTTCACCAATCAGCTGGTAGGGGAACATAACCCACTTCTCTGGACTGGTCTAGCAGGATAGAATCACAGTTACACGATGCAAGGTTCCACATTAGGAATATCCAACCAGGAAAAGGATCTGGGCATCATCGTTGATAATATGTTGAAACCCTCTGCCAGTGTGCAGCCAGTCAAGAAAGGAAATAGAATGCTAGGAATCATAAAAAAAAGAAATTAAGAATAAAAACAAGGCTATTATAATTCCTCTGTATCGCTCTATGGTGCGACTGCACCTTGAATATTTTGTGGTCACCATATCTTAAAAAGGATATAGCAAAATTAGAAAAAGTACAGAAGAGAGCAACCAAAATGATAAAGTGATGGAAGGATATCCCTAAGAGGAAAGGTTTAAAAGATTAGGGCTCTTCAGCTTGGAAAAAGAGACAGCTGAGGGGAGATATGAGAGAGGTCTATAAAATAATGAATGGAGTGGAAAAGTAAACGTAGATCGGTCGGTTACTGCTTCAAAAAAGTAGAAAGACTAGGAGACACGCAATGAAGCCACAATGTAGCACATTTAAGAACTGAAGAAAAATAATTTTGCACTCAACATGTAATCAAACTCTGGTATTCGTTACCAGAGGATGTAGTAAAAGTTGTTAGTATAGCTAGATTTAAAAATTGATTTGTATGGATTCCTGGAGGAAAAGTCCATAAACCATTATTAAAGAGGAACAGGGAAATCCACTGCTTACCTCTGGGGCAAGCAGCATGGAATCCATATACCTTTTGGGAATCTGACAGGTACTTGTGACCTAGACTGAACACTACTGGAAACAGGATACTGGGCTTGATGGACTCAGTATGGCATATCTTGGGAATGTAGTAGCTGCCTAATGGTTACAGCATTGGCTTGGGAACCAAGAGATCAGGATTTGATTCCCACTAGCACTCCTTGTGGCCTTTGGCAAGTCACTTAACCCACCACTGCCTCAGAACAATTCAAGTTATCAATCCCCCTGTTTAATATACATTACCAAGTTTAAAGTACAATGTAAACCGCTTTGACTGAAATGATAAAGGGTATTTATGATAAAGGGTATTTATGATAAAGGGATCGAGCCGCCGGGGATACAGGGCCCGCCTACAGCTTCAGCTGCCCAATCGGGGCAGCCAACGGTCATCCTTTAAAAGAAAGCGCCGTCGGGCGCGAAGGCCTCTGCCCTCCTGCACCCCCCGGCTCAGCCACAGCTCTCCCGGCCGGGATCGAGCCGCCGGGGATACAGGGCCCGCCTACAGCTTCAGCTGCCCAATCGGGGCAGCCAACGGTCATCCTTTAAAAGAAAGCGCCGTCGGGCGCGAAGGCCTCTGCCCTCCTGCACCCCGGCTCAGTCACAGCTCTCCCGGCCGGGATCGAGCCGCCGGGGATACAGGGCCCGCCTACAGCTTCAGCTGCCCAATCGGGGCAGCCAACGGTCATCCTTTAAAAGAAAGCGCCGTCGGGCACACCCGCGCCTTGCAGGCCTCGCCAGAGGGCCTCGCCAGAGGGCCCTTTGGCGTGGCCCTTAGGCAGCTGGCCCATATACCTCAACGGCCACAGAACCTTCACACGACTACCCACAGCAGCTGGAGCTCCCGCGAGGTTGAGCTCGCTCACCAACGAACCAGCCTACAGCACTGTACTTCCTTGCACAGCTCATTGCCAACAATGCAGACTTCACGCGACAAGAACTGGATTAACCTCTAACCCAGACATTCCTCTCCCATGCTATCTACCGCAAGTATAGCCTCGCTATATAGCCACTGCATACCATGACTTTTAAATTTACTTATCTACTTACCATAATGTCGTCAGTACCACTAATAGTACCAGTCACCTCTGTTCCGTGTATTTACTATACTGTTGTCAGTAACCTTTTAAGAATACCAGTCACCTATACTCCGTGTATTTACCATACTTTTGTCAGTAACCTTTCAATAGTACCAGTCGCTACTGCTCCATTACCAGCATCCTCTGTACTGTTGCCAGTAACCCCTCCATTGCCAATCAACCTTTTTACTGTTGTCAGTAGCCAAGCAACCTAGATACTGTTGTCAGTAGCCCCATCAGCTCCAATCACCTTTGCACGGCTACCAATAATCTACTATTGCCAACAATCTACCCCACTGCTGTCAGTAACATCACCAGTTTCAGTCATCAGTACACTTTTACTAGCTATCTAACTTTAACCACTGCCTGTGACTATATTGTCTGTAGGGACCCAGCATACTGCTCTAAGGATCAAGAGGTGGTTAATAACTTCCTGGTAGTCTAACCTGATTAACCCGCTCCCAGTTACATAGTGCTCTGCCAATATGAGTTCCCCCATTACCACCATAATAGGATGCTTTATCATCATATCAAGTTGGTTCTCCAACTCCCTCGCCTTAACCCCAGCATCCAACCAGATCCCCATTTTACGGAGCCAAGGGAGACGGTGGACCAATGCATCCCACGACGGCATAACCTGGGACAACCGCCCACACCACCCCCACCTGTTACACATTACACTTCAACACAATATGAAACCCAAACGATTTGAAAACCCTTACCCCCATAGCCTAAAATGTGCCCTTATCAACGCCCGTTTTATCCGGAAGAAGTGGCCAGCCGTCACTGACATCATTGCCAGCCAGAGCCTTGATATACTCATGGTCACTGAGACGTGGTTATCCACCGAAGACAACGTCTTACTCAACCAGCTCCTCCCCCAGAATTTTACCGCACATTCAAGTCATAGACAAGACAAAAGAGGAGGTGGCGTCCTCATCCTCTCAAGGTCAGACCTCCATTTTCGAACTGTAGACTCCACCAGTACAAACCATATGGAGACCGTCACCATCTCCAATAAACGCTGCTCAATCAACCTTCTTTACAGAGCACCCTCAGCCTCACCTGATGATCTCTCAGCTATCATCGATCTGGCGTCTAACACTCATAACCCAAGCATCCCAAATTGGATCCTAGGTGACTTTAACCTGCCTACACTACAAGATAATCAAGCATCAGCCTTCCTCGATGCCCTCAAAAATCTTGGCTTCAAGCAATTAGTTAATGATCCTACTCATATTAAGGGAAATACCCTGGATCTAGTATTCGCCCCGCAAACCTCTCTTAACCCAGCCCAGGATCCTATAACCTCCATAACTCCTGTTCCTTGGTCAGATCACAAACTGATCATCATCCAGATTCCCTCATACAAAGCCTACACAAAAATCAACAAAATACAAAGCAATACCACAGGACCGCCGTCTCGATGTTTCAAGCCTTACAACAGAGATCTTATCCTTGCTGAGACGCAACAACTCTTCTCTGAAACCACCCAGAACCTTGACGACCTAATCTCTCACTGGAACAATTGCCTCAGTTCAATTGCCCTACGCACACCAACCAACAGACCCCCAGGTAAAAGGGTGAGTGCCCCATGGTACTCAGCTGACCTTAAAGCATCACTGAACCAATTACGGAAACTAGAGAAACGCTGGCGCCGATCTCATTCTTTAAGTGACCAGACAGCATACAACTGTCATCTGGCTGCTCATCGCAACGCAATCACTGACACGATGAAGCAGTACTACTCAGACACCTTAAAGAGATCACTCAATAAACCACATGACCTTTTTGACCTGGTTAAGACCATATCAAAGGAACCATGCTCTGGATCTCCATTTGAGATACACCCACAAGATTTTGCAACTTATCTCCAATCCAAAATATGCCAGACTAACAAAACCTCTACTACAACCTTCGCAATAGAACAAGACTGCCAAACAACACTTACCACGTTTTCTACCCCCACCAAGAGAGGAATTGAAGACACTATTGCGGCCCTAAATACCACTACTGCCCAATCTGATCCATGCCCAGCCTTCTGGATCAAGGAGCTTCGCAGCCACTTCAGCCCAGTACTATCCAAAATAATGAACCTCGCCTTCTCTACCGGCTCTTTCCCTTCTGCCCTTAAACACACCTCTATTAGACCGCTGCTAAAAAACTGCAAGCTTGATCCCCAGAAGGTGGAATCCTATAGACCCATATCCAGCATTCCACTACTTGCGAAGATCATTGAGAAGGAAGCTCAACGACAATTGCAGGACCACATCAACTCCGCTGCACCGTTAGACCCATGCCAACATGGTTTTAGGGAATTCCACGGCGTGGAAACCCTCCTTACCACTCTCTTCTGCAAGATAATCACAGGCATTGATGACATCCGTCAAGGTTTTGCTCTCATCTTTCTGGACATCGCGGCAGCGTTTGACTCAGTAAATCACGAGCTGCTATTAGGACGACTGACTGACAAAGGCATTAATGGACGAGCGCTCGAATGCTGCAGATCCTACCTGTCCGAAAGATGGCAACATGTCCGTTCTGGAGGAACAAATTCTGAACCTTTCCACCAAAGCCAAGGAGTCCCACAAGGATCCTCCCTTTCAGCGCTCTTGTTCAATATTTACATGCAGCCAATTTGTAATATCATCCGGTCCTTCAATGTCAACTGCATGTTATACGCAGACAATGTCCTTCTTTACATACCCTTCTCTACTGAGCATCTGGACCTCTCCCCACTGACGAGTTGTTTCAATGCAATATCTGACTGGCTTCTTTCTCAAAACCTAAGAATACAACATAAGAAAACGGAAGTACTCTTCATTACGAGGAACCCCAACTTTACACCCCCACAACATCTTAAAGTAAAAGAAGCTGAGCTGCACTCTAAATCCTCAATACGATACCTGGGAGTCACCCTAGATCAACGCCTGGATATGAAGGCTCACATTGGAAACATAGTCAGATCAGTCTACTACAAGATCCGCTCACTTAGGCATCTACGCTCCATGCTTGAACCAACTGATTTTCGGACAATTTTCCAGGCATTGGTCATACCTCATTTCGACTATGCCAATGCCATATTACAAGGTCTTCCCCAGTCTACACTAAACCCGCTGCAGCTAGCCATGAACGCGGCAGCAAGAATCCTTCATGGAGCATCCAGGAGCGACCACGTGACGCCTCTGCTAATACAGTTGCATTGGCTACCCATTCAGACTAGAATAGTTTTCAAGATCTTGATAATCACTTTTAAAGCTATTCACAATCTCTCATCCACATCCTTAACCTCCCTCATCCATGCCACATCACCAAATAGAGCAAGAAGATCCACGGCTATAAACTCCCTAACAGTCCCGAAGGCACTCACTGCTTGCACTAAATCAACAGCCAACAGGGCTTTCAGTCTCATTGCCCCAAGATACTGGAATGCATCACCCCATGATATCCGGGCTATTAAGAATCTACCACAGTTTAGGAAAGCCCTCAAAGGCCATCTCTTCAACAAGTACCTTATTGAGCCCAACTGCATCCCCTAGAGCTCCAAGACACCCCCGATACCTTTCCCAGACAAACTTATAGCATACCAACAACACACCAAGTTGACACCCAAACCCATGACGTGGAATGTGTATTCTATGCATCCTCTTTGATTATGACTCCATGTAGTAAGTTTTGTAAATAGTTACACATGACTCCATGTAGTAAGTTTTGTAAATAGTTACCCCTGTTATCCAAGTTTTTGTTCCCTGTTATCTGTAAACTCATACATTTATCTGTACTGAGCATTTTGTTCCATGTAAACCGCGCTGATGCCGAATAGTGCGGTATATAAGAGAATGTAAATAAAATAAATAAATTATACAACACCCTGTTAAATAAAATAAATCTCTTATGTTCTTATGTTCCGGCAATCTTTGTGGTATAGTCTCCCACCAACCTTCATGATCTTCTCTAAACAGAAGTTTACCTCTAAGGGGCAACTTGCTAAGACAAGATTTTGAAGCTGTGTCTATCAACCAGTTCTTCAGTCACTACTACTACATTTCATTGCTGTGTATGCCTTGTATATAACCCACAAGAGCCAGACCCTGCTCACAGACCTTACAATCTATTCACGACAAACAAACAGAACAAACAAGGGGCTAGGTTAGTTCTTGAAGGAAATAATTAAAAGATACATAGGTGTTAAACTGGAGAGTAAAGGGGTCACAAACAGAGATGGAGTCTGCCGTACTGACTCAGGTGGAATGAACAAAGTTGGCAATAGCACAGATAAAGCGTAGTTACTCACCTGTAACAGGTGTTCTCTCCAGGGACAGCAGGAATCAGTCCTCTTATGGGTGACGTCGGCACCGACAGAGCCTGCGCAGAGCAATTCCCCAACTTTCAAAGAAAGCCTTTGGGATTGCTGCCACACGTGTGGTCCTCTTCCCGCCCAAGGGTGACACCGTGCTGTCAGGTCTAATAGCTAGAGCCCTACTAAGCAGATGGCAAGGGAAGAAAGAAAATTTGGCAATTCTTAGGGGAGGTGGGAGGGTAGTGAGGACTGATTCCTTCTGTCCCTGGAGAACAGCTGTTACAGGTGAGTAACTACGCTTTCTCCAGGAACAAGCAGGAAGTCAGTCCTCACTTATGGGACCTCCCCAGCTACAGGCTACCGAACCTGTAGGTCAAAAATGCCTCCGTGAGGCCGTGAGCAGAAGCCGATGCCTGAAGGAGCCTCGGGTCCTCGACGGCAAGCTCTCGGTAGCCGCAGAAGGGGGGTCAGAGGGCAGGAGTTACTTATACCCCAAACAGATTATGGAGTATAACCTGGCCGAAGGCACTGTCCCAGCGGGACTCCCTCTCCAGGCAGTAGTGTGAAGCAAAAGTGTTCGCTGAAGACCAGATCACAGAGGCACTGAGCGCAGCGAAGCCACCGACACCGCCTTGGCACGGACACCGTGCACAGTGACTTGACGATCCAGCAGGGGCCCCCAGCCTTTGCTTGGGCAAAGGCGATGCAGTCCGCCACCCAGAAGGAGAGGATGCGCTTGGTGACTGCCTGCCCCAGGCGGTTGGGATCGTAGGCAACAAAGTCGATCGGACTTACAATGACCCTGAGTGTGTTGCAGGTAGAAGGCGAGAGCCCTCTTGCAGTCAAGTGTATGTAGGACTGCCAACGCCTGGTCGGTATGAGGTCTCGGGAAGAAGGGCGGCAAGACTACCTCCTGATTGAGATGGAAATCCGAAACTACCTTCGGTAGGAACTTGGGGTGGGTACGGAGAACCACCCTGTTCCTGTAGAATCTGGTGTAGGGGGCCTCAGCCATGAGGGCTTGGAGTTTGCCGACTCACCGAGCTGTCAGAGCCACAAGGAAGACTACCTTCCAGGAAAGGTGCCGAAGCGAGCACGTTGCCATCGGTTCGAAGGGCGGCTGCGTAAGCTGCATGAGCACGATGTTCAGGTCCCACTCCGCCGGTGGAGGCCAGGTGGGAGGCTTGGAAAGTAAGAGGCCTTGCATGAAGCGGGAGACCAGGGGCTGTCCTGAGAGAGGTTTACCCTCAACGGGAAGGTGATTAGCCGAGATGGCGCTCAGGTGCACCCTGACAGAGTTGGATTTCAGCCCCACCTGTAAGAGGTGGAGGAGGTACTGGGGAACAAGGCAAAGGGGAGGATGGGAGAGGACCAGTACTACTGGAAAAAAGAGAGGGCCAGAGGCCGAAAATGAAAACACTTTTTCTGAGGGATGAGGACGTGCATCTGAAGGGCTCTGCGGAAAAAGGGAGAATGAGCAAGATGACACCCTTGGGCGGGAAGAGGACCACACATGTGTGGTAGCAATCCAAAAGGCTTTCTTTGAAAGCTGGGGAATTGCTCCACACGGGCTCCGTCGGTGCCGACGTCACCTATAAGTGAGGACTGACTTCCTGCTTGTTCCTAGAGAATAGGTATTCTCCAGGAAGAGCAGGAATCAGTGCTCACATATGGGCGATGTCGGTGCCTACGAAGCCCGCAGAGAAACATCTCTCCAACTGGTCCACTTCCCGCCCAAGAGTGCCATCTTGCCTCAGTCTTATGACATAGCTAAGAAGACAAAAATAAAATATGGCAAAGAAGCAACTCTAAGGGGAGGAGGGAGTGTTGCGAGGACCGATTCCTGCTGTCTCTGGAGAACACCTGTGAGCTGCGAAGGTATGGACAGAGGACCAGGTGACGGCCTGGCAGATTTCCATCATGGGGATGGAATGCAGGTTGGCCACGGAAGTAGTCATGGCCCTGATGCAGTGCACCATGACTCTCTGGTCCAGTAGGAAACCCGCTTCCTCGTAGGCAAGGGTAATGCAGTCCGCCAACCAAGTGGACAGAGTTTGCTTAGTCACTTGCAGCCCCAGACGGCTAGGGTCATAAGATACGAAAAGCTGTTGAGCTTTGCGGTGGCCCCGAGTCCATTGCAGGTAGGACAGGGCTCTCTTGCAATCCAGCGTATGGAGAACTGTCTCCACCTTACCAGTGTGAGACCTTGGAAAGAAGGTGGGGAGTACCACTTCCTGATTGAGGTGGAAAGGGGACACCACCTTTGACAAACTTGGGGTGTGTGTGCAACACCACCCTGTTCTTGTAGAAACTCTAGTAAAGAGGCTCTGCCATCAGAGCCTGGACGCTCGCTAACTCTGAGCTGATGTGAGTGCTTCCAGGAAAGCGACCTTCCAGTAGAGGTACCACAGGTGGCAGGTAGCTAAAGGCTCAAACGGAGGCTTAGTGAGTTGCGAGAGCACCACATTAAGGTCCCATTCCACCGTCAGAGGGTGGACAGGGGGTATGAATAACATGAAGCCCCAAGGAACCGAGACACAAGGGGCTGAGCTGAGTGGGGTTTCCCCCCAATGGAATGGTGATGCACCGCGATGGTGCTTAGGTGTACTCTGAGTTGACTTCAGTCCCACCTGCGATAGGTGGAGCAGGTATTGGAGTACTATGTGCACTGAGCAGGAGAAGGAGGTTGTCTGCTTTTCTGTGCGCCACAGTGAGAAACGTCACCAAGGGCATATGTCCTCGTGGAGGCCTTCCGAGAGTCCAGGAGGTGTCTGCCACGTCCCGTGGAAGGTTGAAGGGGGCTAATGCTACCCTTTCAGCAGCCAAGCCATGAATGAGAGGAACCCCAGGTTGCTCCTGTGAGAGTATGGAGCTCAGCCCAGGAGAATCGGCCGTACTGCCGATAAGGAGAGGAACAGTCTGGGCCACTGAGGAGCTATCAGCACTAGCGATATTCTGTCGCAATAAGCCTTTCAGGGTTCTTGGCTATCAGCAGCGTTGAGGGGAAGATGAACAGGAGGCCTTCCGACCACGGGACGAGGAATGCATCTGCCGCTACCCAAGATGGGTATGGTCGGCGGGAGAAGAAGTAGGACAACTGCACGTTGTCCACACTGGCAAACAGGTCCATCACTGGGACACCCCAGAGCCTGAATAGCTGTGAGGCTACTGATGGGTCCAGGCACCATTTGTGCGGCTGGAGTACCCTGGCTCAGTTTGTCCGCTAAGACATTGTCCTGGACTGGGAGGTAGACTGCCTTTAGAAGCATCCTTCTGTGCGTGGCATAAGAGCAGAGGACTACCACCACCTCCTGGCAGAGGGGGTATGACCCTGTCCCCCGTTTGTTCATGTAGAACATCGTAACCTGATTGTCGGTCTGGATCAGCACCACGTGGTGCTGTAGCTGGTGGTGGAAGGCTTTGAGGGCCAGAAATTATCGCCCTGATTTCCAGCAGGTTGATCTGCATTTCAGATTCCCTCTGGAGCCAGCAGCCGTGTGTCTGGAGGCGCTCGCAATGCGCGCCCCAGCCCATTAGAGAGGTATCTGTGGTGAGGACTTTCTAGGGGGTGGGTGCCTGGAAGGGCATCCCAGCCTGAAGGTGACCTGGATTCTGCCACCACCCGAGAGAGTTCACCAGCTGGCAGGTCACATGCACTCTCTCTCTGAGCTTACCTATACTTGGGTCCACTGAGGGCAAAGGCACCACTGGGCTGCTGTCATGTACAGGTGGGCATCCAGAGTCATGTGGACTGTAGAGGCCATGTGACCCAGCAGGCAGAGAAGCAGCCAGGTAGTGTCCTGCGCCACTGCACCTCTGCAGCTAATTCCCCAAGGCGTACTGACCTCTCCTGAGGTAGGAAGGCTCTGGGCCTGGAGGATATCCAGCTGTGCACCAATGAACTCTAGGCACTGCGCCGGAGTGAGGTGGGGACTTGGGGTAGCTTATTACAAAACTCCAGGTGCTGCAGGGCATTTATGGTGTGCCCGGTGGCATATTGTAGCTGTGTTTATGAGCCAGTTGTCCAGGTAGGAGAAGACAAAGCCCCTTGAAGCCTGAGGTGGGCTGTAACCACCATGAGGCACTTTGTAAAGACCCTTGGTGATGAGGCCAGCACCCTGTATTGGTAGTGCTGCTCCCCCCTCCCCCCCCACCACCACAAACTTTCTGTGGCTGGGGTGGATTAGGATGTGAATGTAGATATCCTTTGGGTCCCTGCTGGAGGAATGGCAGCAGTGTTCCAAGGGAGAGCATCTTGAACTTTTCCCTGACCAGAAACCTGTTGAGCTCTCGCAGGGTCCAGTCTTCTTGGGGATGAGGAAGTACCTGGAGTAGAAGCCGGTATCCCAGAGGTGTTTTGGCACTGGTTCCACTGCTTTGTCCAAGAATAGTCCTGCTAGCTCAGTGAGGAGCAGGGTCTGGTGGGCTCTCCTGGGGAGAACAGGGGAGGAGCCTGATGAAGGTGGAGGTGGTAACCCTCCTTGATCACCTGTAACACCCAGGTATCGGTGGTGATGGCTATCAGATTGTGGGTAAACAGGGCTAGGTACCCCCCTGTGGGCAGCGGAGGACCCCCTGGGGGTGTGGGGTCATGCCCTGGCAGTCAAAAGCTGGGCCTGAGCTGGTGCTTGGGGCTTCAGGGGTTTTTGCTTTCTGGGACTGTGTCCCTGGCCCTTTTGTTGCTGGGCCTGCTGAGGGCCCGAGAAGGCTTGAAAGTGCGGAGTACTATTGAAGAAGCAAGAAGGGCTTTTTCCCCAGGGTTTTCTTGCGGGGTTGCACAGAGATCTTTCTTGAGAGCCTGGTTCTAGTCTCATACTCTATCTCTGCTGTTTTGTCTGCAATGGGTTTGCCAAACAGGTTTTTACTTGTGCAGGGGACATTGATTAGTTTTTCTTGCACCCATCACTCCAGGTCAGACGACTGCAGCCATGCTTGCCGTCATGCCCCGATGCCTGTGGCAGCCACCCTAGTCAAAGACTCAAAGCCATCATAGGCTGCTCAGGACAGGAACTTTGAATATTCCTTTACTGCTGAGATTAGGGTCTTGAATTTCTGTAGGGGTTCTCCATCGAGGCCTGCCAAGAATGCCCTGAACTCCCTCAACAGTTCCTTCAGATACATGCCGATGTAAAGCTGGTATGAGTGGATCCGGCATGCTAACATCAAGCCTTGAAAGGCCTTCTGGCCGAGGGTGTTGAGGGTTCAGGCCTCCCTGACAGGTGGTACCGACGAGTATGTTTTTTGGCTCTTGAGTCAACGCATGGCCAATTCCACGACCACTGAGTTGTGGAGGAGCTGGGCCTTTGGGAACCCAGGGGGCTTCAGTATACCCGGTACATGGCACTGAGGCACCTGCTGACAATGGTTACCGATGCCGGTGTTTCCCACATCAGGAGGAGGCAGTGGTTGAGGATCAGGGCACCGGGACCGTAAGAGTTTCCTTCGGGGATGCCTCATACTAGATCATCTCCAATAGCTTGGTTCACGGGTCCCTCCTCGGCCTCAGTCTCAATGGTGACATCATAGGCCATATCCCTCACAAAGTCGAGGAAGGCAGATTGTTTGTTTTTTGACTAGATTGTAAGCTCTGATGAGCAGGGATAGCACAGTTACTTACCTGTAACAGGTGATCTCTGGGAACAGCAGGAATAAGTCTTCACATATGGGTATCATCGGTACCGACGGAGCCTGCGCGGGTACGCTCCCCAGCGTCCAAAAGGAGAGCTTTTGGGAGTATCCTACAGCGCCTGCAAGCTGCCTTCCCGCCTTTCCTAACCGCCTCTCTCCAGTTCGAGTTTTAAAGCTGAGACAAAGAGAGAGGAAAGGAAAGATAGAGAGAGAGATACAACTCCTAGGGGAGGTGGGTGGGTTGTGAAGACTTATTCCTGCTGTTCCTAGAGATCACCTGTTACAGGTAAGTAACTGTGCTATCTCCAGGAACAAGCAGGAATGAGTCTTCACATATGGGGACTCCCCAGCTAGAGATGCCTGGGAGATCACCCAGGTTGTGAGTCCCTGGGAGGGGCTCTACCTCCACCTATGAATCTCAGGCATCCAAGTCAGGGATGGAGGGTAGGAGTTGATTAGGTATGGAACAGGTGTTTGAGAACAGCCTGACCAAACAAGGCATCCCGGCGGGAGTCCTTGTCCAAGCAGTAATGGGCTGTAAAAGTATGAACCGAGGCCCAGGTGGCCGCTCAACAAATTTAGTTGATGGACAAAGAGTTTAGATGAGCCATAGAGGCTGCCATGGCTCTCACATTGTGAGCTGTGACATGGCCCTCCAGAGAAAGGTTCTTGCTCTGGTAGGCGAAAGAAATACACTGAGCAATCCAATTGAACAGAGTTCTCTTAGAGACTGGAAGTCCTAAATGAGAGGGATCAAAGCAACAAAAAGTTGAAAGGACTTTCTATGTTGCTGTGTCCTTTGTAAGTAGAAAGCAAGTGGTCTTTTACAATCCAGGGTATGAAGATTCCTCTCTGCACTTGATGCGTGAAGTCCTGGAAAAAAGACAGGTAAATACACCTCCTGGTTCAGATGAAAAGGTGAGACCACTTTAGGCATAGTGTGGATTAGTTCTGAGGACTACCTTGTCATGATGGAACCTTGTATAAGGAGGATTAGCCACTAAGGCTTACAACTCACTGATACGGCGAGCTGAGGTGACTGCAATGAGAAAAATAACCTTCCAGGAAAGGAATTTCAAGGAGATAGTGGCTAAGGGTTCAAAGGGTGGCTTCATAAGCTGGCCAAGAACAAGATTCAAGTCCCATGCCACTGGAGGTGGTCGAATGGGAGGTTTAGTCAAAAGAAGGCCTCTCATGAATCTTGTTATCTGCGGATGAGAGGAAATAGGATGTCCATTGACAGGCTTAAGGGATGCTGCAATAGCACTCAAATGGACTCTTACTGAATTTGTTTTAAGGCCTGCATGGGATAAATGCAGCAAATACTCTAGTAAAGAATTCAGAGGTATTGCAAGAGGGTTAAGACAATTCTCTGCACACCAAATGGTAAACCTTTTCCATTTAAAAGCATAGGAACATCTGGTGGAAAGCTTTCTGGAAGCATGAAGGATATCCTTCACTTGCTGAGAAAGGTGTAAATCCTGAAGGTCTAAGCCTTCAGCAACCAGGCCCTGCGATGAAGAGACTGGGGATTTGGGTGCCACAACGTTCCCTCCTCTTGGGAGAGGAGATCTGGAGCAGACCCCAAGTCCAGGGAGGGAGCTTGAGAGAGATGCAGAAGTAGAGGGTACCACACTTGGCGTGGCCAACGTGGTGCTATGAGGATCATAGACCCTCTGTCTCTCTGAAGCTTGAACAGTGTCTTGGGAATGAGGGGAATAGGTGGAAAGGCATAGAGGAAGCCTTGCCCCCAATGGAGGAGGAAGCCATCCCTGGCCTGAACTCCCTGACATGGAATCCTGGAACAGAACCGGGGAAGTTTGGCATTCCACGGACTTGCAAACAGGTCTATGTCTGGGGTTCCCCAAATTCAAAAGATCTTGGCTATCTGGTCCCCATGGAGGGACCATTCGTGTGGAAGCAGAACTCGACTGAGTGTCTGCCCAAGAGTTTTGAACCCCTAGAAGATATACTGGATTTGATGCTCTCTGGCGAAGGCCCACAATCTCAGAGCTTCGTTGCAAAGCGACAGAGAGCCAGTCCCCCCCTGCTTGTTCACGTAGAACATGGCTACTTGGTTGTCCGTGTGGATGAGGACTGTCTTGTAGCTGAGCAGGATGCGGAAGACTCTGAGAGCCAGGAAGATTGCTCTGAGCTCTAAGAGGTTGATATGTAAAGATGTCTCCTGTGGAGACCAGATGCCTTGGGTGGAGAGATCTTGTAGATGAGCTCCCCAACCTTTTGGAGAGGCATCTGTTGTAAGGGTTGCTTGGGGTAATACCTGTTGAAAGGGGGACCCCAGCAACAGATTTTGAGTGGACTTCCACCAATGGAGCAAGGAAAAGAGGCGACTGGAGGTCGCTATTTTGTCTGACAGGCACCCTGATGCCTGGTCCATTGGGTGGATAGAGTCCATTGAGCCACTCTCATGTGAAGGCAAGCATAAGGAACATGCACAGTGGATGCCATGTGGCCTAACAGTTGTAACATCTCTCGAGCAGTTAAATGGGATTTCAACTGAATCTGTGAGGCTAACTGCACCAAGCGTAGGCAACGGGCCTGGGGGAGATAGGCCCTTGCCGTTGTGGTATCCAGCAAGGCCCCTATGAACTCTAGAGATTGAGTAGGGGTGAGATGGGATTTTGGAATGTTTATTACCAGTCCCAGATACTGAAGAACACGCCTTGTGCAGGCCAGGGAAGCCTGGGCCTCTGACTGGGATGGAGCTCGGATGAGCCAGTCGTCCAGATATGGGAATATGAATATCCCTAGAGTGCGTAGAAATGCAGCTACTATTGCCATGCATTTGGTGAACACTCTTGGTGCAGAGGCCAGACCGAAAGGAAGCACCTTGTATTGGTAGTGCTTTCCTTGGTAAAGGAACCCAAGGAACCTTCTGTGTGTTGGATGGATGAGCACATGGGTGTACGCATCCTTGAGATCTAGAGAACAAAGCCAGTCCTGACTCTGGAGGTATGGAAGGAGAGTTCCGAGAGAAGTCATCTTGAATTTCTCCTTGCATAGAAACTTGTTCAATTCTGAGATCTAAAATGGGTCTGTAGCCCCCTGTTTTCTTTGGAATGAGAAAATAGGGGGAGAAGAACCTGAGCCCTGTTGAAGAAGGGGTGCTTCTTCTATTGCCCCTTGGGCAAGAAGGGTGGCAATCTCTTGACCTAGAAGGTTGAGGAGAGATGTTGGAGAATTGAACTGTTTCACCATAGTGTGAGGAGGAAGGTTTAAGAAGTGAAGCTTGTACCCGTCTCTTATGATAGAGAGGGTCCATTGCTCTGCTGTGATTTGTTCCCATCTGGGAGCAAAATGAGCTAACCTTCCTGGGATGGTGAGAGGCTCTGGATTTTCTAGAGCCAGAAAGGCTAAGTTCTCTAGTGGTAAGTCAAAGGCCCTGAGGAGGCTGAGGCTGTTGGGCCGTAGCAATCGTCGCAGCCTTAGGCTTGGCTTGTTTTGGTTGTTGTTGCCTCTTTGTAGCAAAACGACCTGCAGAAGAGGCCTGACCATAAACAGAAGAATATTTCCCTTTTTTGGGGGAAAAATCCTTTTTTGAATAATCTCTTTTTAAAAGGAGCAGAAGTAGACTTTGAAAGTCTATCTAAAGCAGAATTTTCAGCATCCATCTGGTTGGCCTTTGCTTGCCAATCTTTGCCAAACAGGTTTTCACCTGTACAAGGAAGGTTACCTAGTCCATCCTGAACCCAGGATTCCAAATCAGAAGCTTGTAACCAAGCAACTCTGCGTGCACCTATGGCAATAGCCGAGGCTCTGCTGGCACCTTCAAAAGAGTCAAAGGCGGCACGGTTGGAAAACTTGGAAATATCCTGGGCATGTTTAAGCCAGGTGAGAAACTCTTCCCTTTTATTTTCTGACATAAAAGGAGATAAGGTTTGCAGATGATCTGTAACTTCCTTTAGAAACATCCCCATATAGAGACTATAGGAGTTGATTCTGGCTACAAGCATACTGGCCTGGAAAATTCTCCTACCAAAGGCATCTAAGGTTCTGCATTCTCTTCCTGGAGGAGTAGAAGAGTGCCTCTTTGTACTCTTGATCTTTTTCATAGCAGACTCCACCACAATGGAGTGGTGAGGAAGCTGAGTCTTATGAAAACCAGGACAAAGAGGAACACGATACATGGTGTCCAACCTACGAGAATATGGGGAGGTGGTAAGAGGAGTCTCCCATATGCCCAACATGTGATCATAGAGAATCTCATGTATTGGTAAAGAGGCTGCCTCTTTGGGAGCCTTAGGATATTGTAAAATATCTAATTTTTTGGCTCTAGGCTCTGTCTCAGAGGTCACTGAGATGGAAAGGCCCCTGGCCACCTCCCTGATAAAGTCTTGAAAAGACAAGTCCTCTGGAGGAGACATTCTCCTTTTTGGAGAAGAGGGTTCCTGAGGAAGGATCCCCGATGCTTCGATAGAGGCCTCTGATTCATCACAGTCCTCAGAGGAATCGAAGTATCGCCTGTCTGGATGCTCTCGCAGAGCCCAATACGCATACCGGGAGGTATCGACATCGGGAGTACTCGGTACCGGATCGGTACCGATGGGCATCACAGGATAGTGTACCTCTGTCGTCGATGTCGATGCAATCAGTACCGGCAGCGGAACCGGTATCGGGTCCGGTACCGGAATCGGTACCGACAACGGGGTTTGTTGCGGTACCGAAGGCGTTGCAGCTTGTATGAATGCCGTGATGGCACGCTGCATGGTCAAAATATTCTGATCCATCGACGCCACCAATGTCTGGATGTCGGTACCGGTGTGAACCGCCGGTACCCCAGAACATTGTAACAGGTGATCGGTCGAGGCCGAGCCATCGATGTCAACCTGTGACCCCATAGATAAAGCTTTGGAAGCCGGAGCCTCCCGCCGGGGTAATTTTGCCTGTGTGGATTCCTCGAGAGCAAGCCCGGGGGCATCTCGATACTTAGAGGGAGATGTACTCTTCGAGGACCGGCCAGATTTAAGTTTGGTTACCTGAGATCCATGGGAGGAAGAAGCAGCCCTGGAAGACGTCGATGCCACAGAAGCTGCATCAGAGGGAAACAGGGTACTGAGCTTGGCTGCTCGATTCTGTAAACCTCTTTTAGACATCATGGAACAGGATTCACAGTCCGCGATGGAATGGTCAGGACCTAAACATTTAAGACACCAGTCGTGGGTGTCGGTGACAGAAATAGTGCCACTGCACTTTGTGCACTTTTTGAACCCGGAGGCGGGCTTTTCCATGAGGAAACATTTTCTGCAGGCCTAAGGCCACAGAAAAAAAATGCACTGAAGTAGAAAAGAGTAGGTTTGTTTGGTTTTTTTTTTTAAAGAAAGAAAGAAAAAACCGGCGGTACCGGTCCGGAGTCGAGAAGGCAGACACGCGACTAAAGAAATAAAAGAAAAAATAAGAAATTCTTCAGCGGTGACAGGAAACACGACCTGCTGGCTCCGTGGAAAAAGAAGATCTGGAGAGAGGCGGTTAGGAAAGGCAGGAAGGCAGCGCACAGGCGCTGTGGGATGCTCCCAAAAGCTTTCCTTTTGGACGCTGGGGAGCGTTCCCGCACAGGCTCCGTCGGTACCGACGATACCCATATGTGAAGACTCATTCCTGCTTGTTCCTGGAGATTGTCTCTTATTTCTGTGCAGCGCTGTGTACGACTGGTAACGCTATACAAATGCTCAGTATTAGTAATAGTAGTAGTCCTTGGGTAGGGAGCAGCATCGGGTCGCCGGAGGAGACGGGTCCAAGGTCACGTCATGGTGTTGCCTCGTGTCAGGGGACTCTTCGCCATCGGTAACCCATTTGGACTCAAAGTACGAGTCTGACACCGCACGATCACCTCGGTCGAGGATCGCTCCCTGTGGTGCAGGACCTCCAGAGGATAGTCAATCCGAGCCGTGGGTACTCGCCAGGGAGGACTGGGGGCTCTCTTGAGGCTGGTGGCACGCGATCACAGGCTCAGTGTCTGGGGAAGCCCTTGATGTCGAGGGTCCCGTCGTTAGGGCAGATGAACCAGATGAGACAAATGCCTGCTGCATGGCCACTAGGGCAGATATACTGCTCTCTAGGGCTGCCATTCTGGTCTCCATGCCAATTGGCTCTGCAGCCTTCATTGCGGGCACCAAGGACTTCAGGCTCAGCATCGGTAGTGTCGAGGTTGAGTCCTCGATGAAGATGGCCTCAGAGGCTTGAGGCCAGTCAGCCGGAGCTGATGACTCCTTACAGGGCAGCTTGGAGGGCCACTCCTGCCCCAACACCATAGATTCACGCCTGGAACTATGGGGCCTGGGGTGGGATTTCACTTTCTTCCCAAAACTGTCTTCCGAGACGGTCTTCAAGGATTTCTTCTTCTTATGCTCCACCTCCTGGGACTTCCGCTCGGAGAAACCGCTGTCGTGGGACTCCGAGGAGGCCCTAGGAGGTATCGGAGGGGGCTTTGAAGTGTGGTGTTACCAAAGACTCCTGAGCGGAGTTCGGACGTGAAAAAAATGTTCCTGATGCTGATGGCGACTCTAAGGTCTTTGGAGTCATTGTTCTGCAAAGCTCGCAGTCAGAGTCATTGTGCTGCAGTCCAAGGCATAGGAAGCAGCAGTCGCGTAATAAAGACTTTCAGAAGTAAATTCAAAGCAAAAAACCTGTGAGAGAATCAGTTGGTCCATTAGATGATAGAAGGGTTAAAGGGGCACTAAGAGGCGACAACGCGATAGCGGAGAGACTGAATGAATTCTTTGCTTCGGTCTTTACTGAGGAAGGAGTGGAGGAGGGCAACAATTAAGCAACAATTAAGCCCCACGTTCCAATGTGAGTTGCAGAAGTCAACCAGCAAGAGTTGGCCATAAGAAATGTGGCCAGTGCAGCATCTGCAACATAACAGCTGAGCTAACTGAATTCCTCTGTCACAGTAAAACCTACCGTTTACAACAAGCCACAACGTGTACTTCTCAATCGGTAGTGTATGCCATCCGCTGTCCTTGTGATTTATTTTATATAGGGAAGACCAGTCGCCCTTTTAAAGTTCGGATGTGTGAACACAAAAGTCGTCTTCATTGCAAGAACATGTCGGCTCCGATCGTTCAGCACTGTGATGAATTTCATCATGAATTCGAACACCTAAGATGTTTCTGCATTGAACAAATTTTACATCCTAAAAGAGGGAAGACTTTGGATGAAACGCTCCTTTATGCAGAACAACGGTGGATTTTTAGAGTCAACACTGCGCGACCAATGGGATTGAATGCTTCAGTTGAGTGGCAAGTATGTAGATAGCAGCACTATGTAATCACTATAAAAGTCAGCTGTTCTGTCAAAGCCGCATGCGCGGCGTTTTCGGCACTACTGTGAAAGAAAGAGACGTGGGCAGCAGCAGTAAGGAGGTAATAGATGGTTCTTGAAAAGTTTGATTTAAAAAAATTTGTGGGGGAATGTTATGTAAGAGATTTCCTATTCAACTTCGGAGTAAGTCAATAGAGAGCACAAGTTACATCAACGCTCCTAATGTTATTGTATTTTCACTCTTAGATTCTCCTGATGAACCTCCCCCAAGGAGAGAAATGCTAAAATGGGCGCCAAGGGAAGGCGTTGAGAGCATATCACATTATGGTTTAAAGCAAGAAAAAGAGAATATTAAGTTATGGTTTAAAGCATGAAGAAAGTTCAACGGAGCTAAGATAAGCTTATAATTTTAATATTTTAAGAAACACAAGATAGAGATAGTCTGGTGATAGAGGTGCAAGATATTTTCACTGTTCAAAAAAAGAAAAAAAAGAGGAAAAGCAGTTTATCTGTAGTCATTGATGCAAATGGGGCACACTTGGTTGTCCACAAGGATTGTGGTTCAGAGTGCCATCAGAGTCTGAGACTACAGCTGATCTTAAAGAAATTTTTCAAAAGACAAAGTTTTTCGTGTAACAGTATTCTAATACAACGAAATTAAAGAGCATATTTAAGAGCTATTGCCAGAGTTTCCATTTACATATTGACGTTTTGTTACATTAGAGTATTCACATTTAGTTTAACATAGTTAGATACTCTGAGCAGACCATTCAAGATACGTTGCAATGGCTTAATAGGAGACAGCCAACATGACTTTAGACAAGGAAGATCTTGTCTTACTAATCTGTTATGTTGTTTTGAAGGTGTGAATAAACAGATAGACAAAGGTGAGTTGGTTGATATAGTGTATTTGGACTTTCAGAAAGTCTTTGACAAGGTCCCTCATCAGAGACTTTCAGCAAAACTAAAGAGTCATGGGATAGGAGGCAGTGTACTATTGTGGATCAGGAACTGGGTAAAAGATAGAAAGCAGAGAGTAGGGCTAAATGGCCAATTTCCCCAATGGAGAAAGGTAAACAAACAGTGGTCTACCCCAGGGATCTGTGCTGGGTTCGCTGCTTTTTGACATATTCATAAATGACTTGGAAAAGGGAACGAGTGAGCTTATCAAATTTGCAGATGACACAAAACTATTTAAAGTTGTTAAAACCCAAGAGGATTGTGGAAAATTGCAAGAGGATCTTGATAAATTGGAAGACTGGGCATCAAAATGGCAGATGAAATTTAATGTTGACAAGTGCAAAGTTATGCACCTAGGGAAGAACAACCCAAACTATGGTTACACGATGCAAGGTTCCACATTAGGAACCACCACCCAGGAAAAAGATTTAGGCGTCATTGTTGATAACATGTTAAAACCCTCGGCCCAGTGTGCAGCGGCGGCCAAGAGAGCAAATAGAATGCTAGGTATCATAAGGAAAGGAATGGAAAATAAAACAAAAGATATTATAATGCCTCTATATCGTTCCATGGTGAGACCGCACCTTGAATATTGTGTGCAATTCTGGTCACCGTATCTTAAAAGGATATAGCGTTATTAGAAAAGGTTCAGAGAAGAGCCACCAAAATGGTAAAGGGGATGGAAGGATACCCCTATGAAGAAAGGCTAAAAAGGTTAGGGCTCTTTAACCTGGAAAAGAGACGGCTGAGGGAAGATATGATAGAAGTATATAAATTAATGAACGGAGTGGAACGGGTAAACTTAGATCGATTGTTTACGTTATCAGAATATAGAAAGACTAGGGGACATGCAATGAAGCTACAGGTTAAACTATTTAAGACTAATAAAAGAAAATATTTTTTCACTCAACGTGTTATCAAACTCTGGAATTTGTTACCGGAGGATGTAGTAAAGGCTGTTAATGTAGCTGGGTTTAAAAAAAGGTTTGGACAAGTTCCTGGAGGAAAGGTCCATAAATCATTATTAAGAAGGGACCCAGGATATCAATGCTTGACCCAATACAAGCATTGTGTAACCTGTGTCTTTTGGGGAAACTGCTAGGTACGTATGACCTAGATTGGCCACTGTTAGAAACAGGATACTGGGCTTGATGGACCTTGGTCTGACCCAGTATGGCATATCTTATGTTCTTATGTTATGTTATGTTCTTATGGGTTGGTAAGTGACATAACTTTGCCTCACCGATCACACTTTTTGAAGCCACTGGAAAAAGGGGGTCCGAGGCCTTCGGCTGAAAGAGGGCGCGAACACCCGCCGAGGTGAACCTGGATGAAAAAAGTGAAAAATGGATAGATGATCCCAAGGAGCGACGCCAAGACGAGCTGGCTTGGGGGTGGGAAGGAACAGGTACACAAACCGGACAAAATTTAATTATAAAAACAAAATCAGACTTTTTCCAGGGAATAAAGGACAACGTCCGAAGGGCTCCGTGGAAAAAAGGAGACTTGAGGTAAGATGACACCCTTGAGCGGGAAGGCTACCACTCATGTGTGGTGTATCTCTCAAAGGCTTTCTTTGAAAGCTGGGGAGATGCTACCGCAAGAGCTCTGTCGGCACCTACCCTAGACTACTGCAACCTCATCTACCATGGCCTCCCTAAAAGAAGTATCCATCCTCTCCAAATGGTACAGAATACAATAGCCTGCTTAATCACAAACAATACTAGCTGCACACACAACCCCAATCCTCTATGATCTACATTGGCTCCCTATACTTTCTACAACCAAGTTTAAAGATTTAACTCTTATCCATAAAGTCATTCACAACGAATCAGTTTCATGCCTATCCTCCCTTATTTCCAGCCTCAATAATAGTAGATCACGCCGCTCAAACACCAAAAACCTGCTAAAAACATACCCTCTCAAAAGAAAAACTACAAGCAAACCACCTGTAACAAGGCCTTCTCACTCTATGCACCTTCCATATGGAATACTCTTCCGCCTGAACTTCAGAACTGTGCCAACCATTCTGATTTCAGAAAGAGACTCAAAACTCACCTTTTCAATGAATACTTCTCTACACCACCCTAGCTCCCCCCTCTATGGCCTTATTGACACTGCACCTCTTCCTCCCCTTCTGCCTTTAAACCCTTCTCGCTCGCTTAATGATTTCCCTATAATGTACATAGTTACCTGATGGTTCTTCTCATATTATAAGAGTTCAATTTAACTAAGTTCTGTTCCATGTAAAACAGCAGTGCCATTCTGTTATGCTTTTTATCATCTGGAAACCGTCTTGAATTGATGAAAAAAGGAATATAAAAACTTAAATAAATAAATAGATCACCCATATGTGAAGACTGATTTCCTGCTTGTTCCCAGAGAAAAGCAATTTGCCTGATGAGCAGAGTTTGAGAGTAAGATTGGAGGGAGAGAACAAAGGAGAGATAATGAGGAACTGCAGAATGAATGCACTTTAAGGTCAGTAGGAGTCATTTGAACTGTATGCAGAAATGGATAAGGAGCCAGTGAAGTGACTTAAAAAGAGGGCTTATGGAAAGCGTAGTTACTCACCTGTAACAGGTGATCTCCGGGAACAGCAGGAATTTAGTCTTCCCATACGGGTATTGTTGGCACCGACGGAACCCACGCGGGAACGCACCCCAGCATCCAAAAGGAAAGCTTTTGGGAGCATCCCACAGCGCCTGCGTGCTGCCTTCCTGCCTTTCCAACTGTCCCTCTCCAGTTGAGTTTATAGCTGAGACGAGAGAGAGAGAGAGATACAACTCCTAGGGGAGGTGGGCAGGTTGTGAAGACTAAATTTCTGCTGTTCCCAGAGATCACCTGTTACAGGTGAGTAACAACGCTATCTCCAGGAACAAGCAGAAAATGTAGTCTTCACATATGGGGACTCCCTAGCTGCAGATGCCAGGGAGATGGGCCAGGAAGTTGTCAGCCCTTGCAAAAGGGCCCCACTTCCCTCCATGGATCTCTGGCATACTAATAGGGACAGTGGGTAGGAGTTGATTAAGTCTGAAAAAGGTGCTAAAGAACAGCCGGGCCAAACAAGGCATCCCGGCGGGAGTCCTTGTCTAAACAATAGTGGGTTGTGAAGGTATGTACTGAAGCCCAAGTAGCTGCTCGACAGATGTCGTCGATAGACACAGAGTGAAGATGAGCCATTGAGGCTGCCAAGGCTCTCACATTGTGAGCTGTGACATGGCCTTCAAGAGGAAGGTTCTTACTCTCATAGGCAAAGGATATGCAATGAGCAATCCAGATAGAGTTCTTTTGGAAACTGGAAGTCCCAAATGACTAGGATCAAAAGCAACAAAGAGTTGATAAGATTTTCTATGTTGCTGTGTCCTTTGCAAGTAATGATCAAAGCTCTTTTACAGTCCAAGGTATGAAGGTTCCTTTCTGCACTGAAGGCATGAGGCCTCGGAAAGAATACAGGAAGGTAAACCGCTTGGCTTAAATGGAAAGGCAAAACCACCTTTGGCATAAAGTGAGGATGAGTCCTAAGAACTACCTTATCATGGTGGAAACTTGTATAAGGAGGATCAGCCACTAACGCTTGCAATTCACTGATGCGATGTGTTGATGTGATTGCAATGAGGACGATGACCTTCCAAGAAAGGAATTTCAAAGATGTAGTGGCTAATGGTTCAAAGGGCGGTTTCATGAGCTGCCCGAGCATCATATTTATTTTTATTTATTTATTTTATTTAACATTTTCTTCTATACCGCCCCTTCCAGAGATCAGGGGCGGTTTACATTTAACAGTGAACAGAACATTTGTATACATCTGTATACATTTACAAGGAACATTATGTTTTTAACTATTTACAAGTGTAATTACAAGGAACATATTTTTGAACGTTAACTAGAACAGTGCTTATCAAACTATGTACAGGTTATAATAACATGGAGCACAACAGTTGATTACCAGTGGTTATTTACAATAGTGATATTGCCGACAGTTTGAGTAGATCTTTTGCATGTTGTGTGAAATGTTTTGCATGTTGTGAGATATGTAAGGTTTATTGAGTTAGTCGTTTGTTCTGTCTTGGGTACTGTGGATGTGTTTCTGTGATTGTTTTGGAGAGGATTTTTGTTGATGTGGGATCTCAAAGTGTTTTGTAAAGAGGTAGGTTTTTAGTTCCTTTTTGAATTGATGAAGGTCTTTTATCATGCGTAGTGTTAATGGTATTTCATTCCAGAGGGTGGGGCCAGCAAAGGAGAAAGCTCTATCGCTTGTTGTCGCTTTAGTTTTTCTGAAATTTATTTTTATGTTGAGGGAATGGATTACATTCCGTCTGCGCGTTCTAGTTTCTGTTGGGGGGTGTATTAGAGTAGATAGTTGTGAGGGAGAGATTTTATTAATGATTTTGAAAGTAGTTAGGAGGATTTTATATTTTATTCGGCTGTTTATAGGGAGCCAGTGTAGGTCTAACAGAATTGGGGTCACATGTTCTGTTAGTTTAGCTTTTGTGATCATCTTGGCGCATATGTTTTGGGCTCTTTGGAGAAGGTATATGCTCTTTAATGGAAGTCCGTTTAGGAGACTATTACAATAGTCGAAATGGGGGGTGGTGAGGGTGTTGACTACTGATCTAAAGTCATCTGTGTTAAGTAGGGGTCTCAGATGTTGTATTGTCTTGAGTTTATAAAATATGGTTTTTACTGTATGTTTTATGTGTGGGATCATGGTGAGTGAGTGGTCTATAATTATTCCAAGGTATTTTACCTCCTTTTTAACAGGTATAGGTGTGTTACTTATTGTGATTGTGGTGGGGTAGTTGCAGTCAGTGTCTGTTTTCCTCGTTATGAACATTGCTTCTGTTTTTTTTAGGTTAATGCTTAAGTGATTGTCTTCAAGCCATGTGGTAGTCTCGTTCATGCATTGGAGAAGGCTATCATATTTGGGGTTGTTAGGGTTTATGGGGATGGCAAGCATGATATCATCTGCGTATATGAAATGGTTGATTTTATGCTTCTTGAATATATTTGTGATGGGCTGGAGGTACAAATTGAAGAGGAGGGCGGAGAGGGTTGATCCTTGGGGGATACCCTGACCTTGTGGGAAAGTTTCTGATGTTTCTGTACCTAATTGTATCCGTATTGATGTATGATTTGAACCATTCAAGGACTGTACCTCCTATTTTTAGATTTTCTAGTCTGTTAATGAGTGTATTATGGTTGATGCTGTCAAATGCGGCAGAAAGATCTATGAAGAGGAGAAGGAAACCTTTGTTATTGTCATTAGTACCTCTGATGAGTAGGTCCGTCAGTGCGATTAGGAGAGTTTCAACTCCATGGAAGGGGCGGAAGCCAAATTGATGTGCATCGAGGAGTTTGTGTTCATCAATGTAATCTTGTAATTGGAGTTGTATGGTTTCTTCTATTATTTTGGCGATTAGTGGTATGCTTGCTATTGGCCTGTAAGAGTTGGGGTCTTTTGGATCGAGTTTGTTTTTTATTATGAGACGGATCGAGGAGAGCTTTAGGGCATTGGGCATAGTTCCTTGAGAGAGTGATTGGTTTACTATGTATTGGATGTTTTCTGCAAGAAAGTCCTTAGTATTCTTGATCCATGACACCGGGCATGGGTCAATCGGAGAGGTTGTGGTGTTGATCATTGTTATGATATTAAGGATGTGTTTTCGTTCAACCTTGTGAAAGGTTGTCCATTCATAATTAATGTCATGTTTAGATATTGTGGTGGTTGGGGAGTAAGATTTTGCCTTTAGTTTCTCAGCAAAATGTGATGCTAATGTTTGTATGCTTATTGTGTCTTGATTTGGTTCTGGGTTTTGTGTTTTTGTTAGTGTTAGTGTTAGTGTTTTTACAATAGAGAAGAGTTCTCTAGGCCGGTTGATAGCAAGATTTATTAATTTGGAGTAGTATTCTCTTTTTGAGTTGTTGATTGCATCCTTATATCTATTAAGTATTGAAGTCTCATGCCACCGGTGGTGGCTTAATGGGAGGCTTTGTTTAAAGAAGGCCTCTCAAATCCCGCTATGAGAGGATGAGAGGAAATAGGTTGTCCATTTAGAGGCTTGTAAGAAGCTGCAATAGCACTAAGATGGAATCTTACTGAATTTGTCTTGAGACCCGCATTTGACAAATGAAGGAGATGCTCCAGTATCGATTCCAGAGGTATCGCAAGAGGGTTAAGACCCTTCTGCGAGCACCATATGGTAAACCTTTTCCACTTAAAGGCATACGAGCGTCTTGTGGAGGGTTTCCTAGAAGCATGAAGGATATCCTTTATCTGTTAGGAAAGGTTAAGATCCTGACGTTCTAGGCTTTCAGCAACCAGGCCCTGAGAAGCAGACACTGGGGATTTGGATGCCAAAGCATCCCGTCCTCTTGGGAGAGAAGATCTGGAGCAGATCCCAACTCCAGAGGCGGAGCTTGAGAGAGATGTAGGCGCAGAGGGTACCACATTTGCCGTGGCCAACGTGGAGCTATGAGGATCATATGACCTCTGTCTCTCTGAAGCTTGAATAGGGTTTTGGGGATGAGGAGAATGGGCGGGAAGGCATATAGGAAGTCCTGACCCCAGTGGAGGAGGAAGGCATCCCTTGCCTGACAACATCGAACCAAGAATTCTGGAACAGAACGGGGGAAGTTTGGCATTCAGCGGACTTGCAAAGAGGTCTATGTCTGGGGTTCCCCAAATCTGAAATATTTGGGCAACCTGGTCTGCATGGAGAGACCATTCGTGTGGAAGCCGAACTTGACTGAGTTTGTCTGCCCAAGAGCTTTGGATGCCTGGAAGATACACCGCAAGGAAATGAATCCAATGCTCTCTGGAGAGGGCCCATAGTCACAAAGCTTCGTAGAATAGCGACAGAGAGCCTGTTCCGCCCTGCTTGTTCACATAGAACATAGCTACCTGATTGTCCGTTTGAACTAGGACTGTCTTGTAGCTGAGCTGGGCGTGAAATACTCGAAGAGCAAGCACAGTTACTTACCTGTAACAGGTGATCTCTGGGAACAGCAGGAATTAGTCCTCACATATGGGTACGTCGGAACCGACGGAGCCTGCGCGGGAAAGCTCCCCAGCTTCCCAGAAAGGAAGCTTTTGGGGCCTCCCACTGCACATGCGCGCTGCCTTCCCGCCTTCCTGACCAGCTCTCCTCAGTTCGAGTTTATAGCTGAGACAATAGAGAGAGGAAAGGAAGATAGATAGAAGATACAACTCCTAGGGGAGGTGGGTGAGTTGTGAAGACTAATTCCTGCTGTTCCCAGAGATCACCTGTTACAGGTAAGTAACTGTGCTATCTCCAGGAACAAGCAGGAATAAGTCCTCACATATGGGGACTCCCTAGCTAAGATGCCTGGGAGATACCCCTCCAAGGGTTCGCCATCTTCGTATGGATCTCAGGCATCCATCCTGGGAAGGTGGGCAGGAGTTGTTCAAGTATGGAACAGGTGTTTTAGGACAGCCTAACCAAACAAGGCATCCCGGCGGGAGTCCTTGTCCAAGCAGTAATGGGCTGTGAAGGTATGAACCGAGGCCCATGTGGCGGCTCGACAGATCTGATCTATGGATACAGAGTGAAGATGAGCCATAGAAGTGGCCATGGCTCTCACATTGTGAGCTGTGACATGGCCTTCCAGAGAAATGTTTTTACTCTGGTAAGCAAAGGAAATACACTGAGCAATCCAATTGGAAAGTGTACGTTTGGAGACTGGAAGTCCCAAATGAGAAGGATCAAAAGCCACAAAAAGCTGGGAAGACTTTTGATGTGGCTGAGTCCTGTTGAGGTAAAAGGCGAGAGCTCTTTTACAATCTAGAGTATGAAGGTTCCTCTCTGCACTGGATGCATGAGGAGCTGGAAAAAAGACAGGTAGATATACCTCTTGATTAAGATGAAAAGGCGAGACCACTTTGGGCATAAAGTGGGGATTCGTCCTGAGGACCACCTTATCATGATGAAACCTGGTATAAGGTGGATGAGCCACCAAGGCTTGTAGTTCACTGATGCGGCGAGCCGAAGTGACTGCAATAAGGAAAATAACCTTCCAGGAAAGAAATTTCAAGGAGGTAGAAACCAACGGTTCAAAAGGTGGCTTCATAAGCTGACCTAGAACTAGGTTCTAATCCCATGCTACTGGAGGAGGCCGGATGGGAGGTTTAGTTAGAGTCAGGCCTCTCATGAACCTTGAAATAAGAGGATGAGAGGAGACAGGTTGTCCATTTATAGGTTGTAAAGATGCTGCAATAGCACTCAAATGGACTCTTACTGAATTCGTCTTAAGGCCTGCATTGGAAAGATGCAGGAGATAGTCTAATAGAGAATTCAAAGGAAGTGCTAGAGGGTCAAGACCCTGTTGAGCACACCAAATGGAAAAGCGTTTCCATTTGAAAGCATAGGAACCCCTCGTGGAGGGTTTCCTAGAAGCATGAAGGATATCTTTCACTGGCTGAGAAAGATTGAAGTCATGAAGGCTTAGGCCTTCAGTAACCAAGCTCTGAGGTGTAGGGGGACTTGGGGTTTGGGTGCCACAAAGTCCCCTTTTCCTGAGAGAAGGTCTGGCGCAGCTCCCAGGTCGAGAGAGGGTCCCTGGGAGAGATGCAGAAGTAGAGGGAACCACATTTGGCGTGGCCAGCGTGGAGCTATGAGGATCATCGATCCGTGATCCCTCTGGAGTTTGAACAGAGTCTTGGGAATCAAAGGAATGGGTGGAAAGGCATATAGGAATTCCTGACCCCAATGCAGGAGAAAGGCGTCGTTGGCCTGAGCTCCCTGACACGGAGTCCTGGAACAGAACCGGGGAAGTTTGGCATTCCACGGACTTGCAAAGAGGTCTATGTCCGGGGTTCCCCATTCCTGAAAGATTCTGCCTATCTGGTCCATATGTAGGGACCATTCGTGTGGAAGCAGAACTCGACTGAGTCTGTCTGCCCGAGAGTTTTGAACCCCTGGAAGATATACTGCCAGAAGATGAATTTGATGCTCTCTGGCGAAGGCCCATAATCTGAGAGCTTCGTTGCAAAGCGACAGAGAGCCTGTCCCTCCTTGTTTGTTTACGTAGAACATGGCCGCCTGATTGTCTGTCTGAACTAGGACGGTCAGGTTGACAAGGAGGGTATGAAAGACTTTGAGGGCAAAGAAGATTGCTCGCAGTTCCAGGAGGTTGATGTGAAGGGTGGTCTCCTGTGGAGACCAAGTACCCTGAGTGGAGAGGGATTGTAGATGGGCTCCCCACCCTGTTTGGGAGGCATCTGTTGTGAGGGTTGCTTGGGGCAACAAAGGTTGGAAGGGGGCCCCCAACAACAGATTCTTGGTGGACATCCACCATTGGAGGGACCAAAACAGACGCTTTAAGGTGAGTATTTGGTTGGAGAGCGCTCCTGATGCCTGAGTCCACTGGGTGGCCAAGGTCCATTGAGCTGCTCTCATATGAAGACGAGCGTAGGGCACCACGTGTACCGTGGAGGCCATGTGGCCCAGAAGTCGCAGCATTTCTCTGGCTGTCAAGTGACTGCTGGACTGAGCTTGGGAGGCCAAGCACACCAGACGTTGGCCCCGGACATGAGGTAGGTAGGCCCTTGCAGTGGTGGTGTCCAACTGGGCCCCTATGAATTCCAGAGACTGAGTAGGGATAAATTGAGACTTGGGAAGGTTTATCACCAGTCCCAGATACTGCAGAATGTGCCTTGTGCGGTCCAGGGAAATCTGGGCCTCTGACTGAGATGGAGCTCGGATGAGCCAGTCGTCCAGATATGGGAATACAAAAATTCCCAGACCTCTTAGAAATGCGGCAACAACTGCCATGCATTTGGTGAACACTCTTGGAGCAGAGGCTAGACCGAAGGGAAGTACTCTGTACTGGAAATGTTTTCCCTGAAACAGAAATCTTAGATATTTTCTGTGGGATGGGTGGATGAGTATATGTGTGTACGCATCCTTGAGATCTAGAGAACAAAGCCAATCCTGACTCTGAAGGTATGGAAGGAGAATGCCTAGAGAAAGCATTTTGAATTTCTCCTTGTACAGAAATTTGTTCAATTCTCTCAGATCTAGCATAGGTCTGAATCCCCCTGTCTTCTTTGTTATGAGAAAATAAGGGGAGTAGAATCCTGTCCCTTGTTGAAGAAGAGGAACCTCTTCTATTGCCCCTTGGGCAAGGAGAGAAGAGACTTCCTGATCCAACAGGCCCAGGAGAGATGGGGGAGAATTGAAGTGCCTCACCATGGTATATGGAGGAAGGTTGGAAAAATGAAGTTTGTAGCCCTCTCTGATGATAGAGAGGGTCCATTGCTCTGATGTAATTTGCTCCCATCTGGGAGCAAAGTGAGCTAACCTTCCGGGAATGGTGAGGGGCTCTGGTTGTTCTAGAGCCAGAAATGTTAAGTTCTCTAGGGGCAAGTCAAAACCCCTGAGGGGGTTGAGCCTGCTGAGGAGTGGCAGACGCTGCAGGCTTTGACCTTGCCTGTTTAGGTTGCTGACGTTTAGCAGCAAAGCGAGGCTGAGAAAATTGTTGGCCAGTATTTGTGGAAAATCTGGCCTTCTTGTAGTAAGGCCTCTTGAAAGACTTTTTCTTGGCAGGAGTAGAGGTAGACTTAGAAAGTCTATCCAATGTAGCATTTTCTGCGTCCATTTGAGTGGCTTTAATTTGCCAGTCCTTACCAAATAAGTTCTCACCTGTACAGGGCAGATTCCGTAAGCCATCCAGGACCCAGGGTTCTAGGTCAGAGGCCTGGAGCCAAGCAAGTCGTCGGGCTGCAATGGCAATGCCCGAAGCTCTACCGGCACCTTCAAAGGAATCAAAGGCTGCTCTGTTGGAGAACTTAGAAACATCTAGAAGCTGTTTCACCAGAGAAATGAACTCCTCCTTTCTATCCTCAGGGATAAAGGTGGCAAAAAGCCGCACCTTTAGGGCAAGTTCCCTTAGAAACATGCCCATATACAGACTATATGAATTAATCCTGGCTATAAGCATACTAGCCTGGAAAATTTTCCTACCAAAAGAGTCTAGGGTCTTACATTCTCGCCCTGGAGGGGTAGAAGAGTGCCTTTTGGTACTCTTAATCTTTTTCAGTGCAGACTTCACCACAATGGAATGGTGAGGCAACTGAGTCTTTTGAAAACCAGGAGAAGGAGGGACCCGGTACATGGTGTCCAACCTACGAGAATAAGGAGACAACGTTAGAGGAGCCTCCCATAAGTCCATCAAGTGTTCTTGAAGGATTTCATGGATAGGCAGGGTGACTGCCTCTTTAGGAACCTTAGGGTATCCTAAAATATCCAATTTCTTTGACCTAGGTTCTTTTTCAGAGGATGTGGTAATAGAAAGTCCTTTAGCTAGCTCTATAATGAAGTCTTGAAAGGACAAATCCTCTGGTGGAGATATTCTCCTCTTTGGGGAAGAAGGGTCTTCATGAAGAACTAGAGACAGCTCATCAGAGTCCTCAGAGGAGTCAAAATCCTCAGAAGAATCAGAGTATTCTCTATTTGCTTCCAACGCACGATACGCATACCGATTGGTATCGACATCGGGCGTACCGGGTATGGGATCGGTATCGGGTAAAAACCCGGATCCAGCATGCGGAACCGATCTGCGTTTGGAAGTGGATGGTCTCGGTTCCGGTATGGGAGACGATACCGGAACCGGACCCGTCGCAGCATTAATAAAAGCCAGCATGGCCTGCTGCATGGTCAGAACAGTATTGCTCATAGACGCCACTGCTGACTGGATGTCGGTACCGGTATGGGCCGGTACCCCAGAGCAGTCTAACAGGTGATCAGTCGAGGCCGTGCCATCGATGTCAACCTGTAACCCCATAGATGGTGCTTTGGAAGCCAGAGCTTCCCGCCGGGGTTGTTTGGCTGGGGCAGGATCCTCAGACTCAAAAGTGAGAGCCTCTCGATGCTTTGAAGGAGATTTGCTCTTTGAGGACCTGCCCGAAGAAGGTTTGGTTACCTGAGATCCATCCGGAGAGGAAGACCTGGATGACTGTGATGCTGGATTATCTGAAGCAAACAGCACATGGAATTTGTTGGCCCGGTTCTGCAACCCACGTTTAGACATCTGGGAGCAGGATGGGCAGTCCGGAATGGAGTGGTCAGGTCCCAAACATTTAAGACACCATTCATGGGTGTCTGTGACAGAAATAACAGCACTACACTTGGTACACTTCTTAAAACCAGGGGCTGGTTTCTCCATGAGGAGAATTTGTGTAGGCCTGAGGCCTAACCGAAGTCACCAAGTTGTGCAAGATAAAGATTTTTTTTTTTTTTTTAAAGAAAAGAAAAGAGAGACCGGCGGTACCGGTTTCGGTATGGGGAAGCAGGTACGCGGTCTAAAGAAACAAACTAAAACAATAATTTCTTCAGCGGTGACAGGAACACGACCTGCTGGCTCCGTGGAAAAAGAGAAACTGAGGAGAGCTGGTCAGGAAGGCGGGAAGGCAGCGCGCATGTGCAGTGGGAGGCCCCAAAAGCTTCCTTTCTGGGAAGCTGAGGAGCTTTCCCGCGCAGGCTCCGTCGGTTCCGACGTACCCATATGTGAGGACTTATTCCTGCTTGTTCCTGGAGATAAGAAGATTGCTCTGAGCTCCAGGAGGTTGATGTGAAGACAGGCCTACTGTGGAGTCCAGGTACCCTGGGTAGAGATATCGTGCAGGTGGGCTCCCCATCCCACCTGTGATGCATCTGTTGTTAGGATGACTTGGGATAGGGGTTGCTGGAAAGGAGACCCCACCAGAAGGTTTCTGGGTGATTGCCACCATTGGAGGGACGGACGATTTGAGTTTGTTAATTTGTCCGACAGGCAGCCTGAGGCCTGTGTCCACTGAGTGGATAAAGTCCACTAGGCTGTGAGCATATGGAGGCGAGCATAAGGAACCACATGCATGGTGGATGCCATGTGGCCTAGCAATTGTAGCATTTCCCAAGCAGTGAGACAAGGTTTGAGCACTGCTTGGGAAGCTAGTTGTACTATGCGAAGACAGCGGGGCTACGGAAGGAAAGCCCTTGTCTGTCTGGTATCCAGATGACCTCCTATGAACTCGAGGGACTGAGTGGGAGCAAGATTGGATTTTTGGAGGTTTATGACCAGTCCCAAATACTGAAGGATTCGCACTGTGTGAAACAGAGCAGAGCTGGCTTCTGGCACTGTAAGGGTTCGAATGAGCCAGTCTAAGTAAGGGAAGATGAATATTCCCCAGAGTGCAGAGAAATGCTGCTACCACAGCCATGCATTTTGTGAACACTCTTGGCGCAGAAGCCAGGCCAAAGGGAAGAATCTTGTATTGGTAGTGCTTTCCTTGAAACAGGAATCGGAGGAATCTCCTGTGATTTGGATGGATGAGAATATGAGTATACGCATCCTTGAGATCTAGAGAACAAAGCCAATCCTGACTTTGAAGGTATGGCAGCAGAGTTCCTAGAGAGACCATTTTGACCTTCTCTCGGAACAAATATTTGTTCAATTCTCTGAGGTCTAAAATGGGTCTGTCTCCCCCTGTTTTCTTTGGAATAAGGAAATAGGGGGAGTAGAACCCTGTACGCTGATGAAGAATGGGTACTTCCTCTATTGCTCCTTGAGCAAGGAGCATTGTGACTTCTTGACCTAAGAGACTGTCGAGAGAGGTCTGAGAATTGAACTGTCTTACAATTGTAGGAGGGGGCATGCTGTGAAAATGAAGCTTGTACCCCTCTCGTACAATGGACAGAGTCCAATTTTCTGCTGCTATTTGGTACCATCTGTGGGCAAAATGACATAACTGGGATTGTCAAGGGTTCTGGACCGTTCAGAGGCAGGAAGGCAAAGTTCTCTAGAGAGGCGTCAAAGCCCCTGAGGAGGCTGAACCTGCTGATGTGGCTGAGGTTTTGCAGCTTTTGGCTTCTTTTGTTGTCTAGGTTGTTGCTGTTGTCCCTTTTGGGCAGTCTGACCTGGACGGTGTCCCTGTTGGGTATAGGAAGGATACAACTTCTTTTTCTTATTGAAAAATGGTTTCTTAGAGGATTTTTTCCTTGCAGGATCGGCTGTAGATCTGGACAATCTATCCAAGGTGATACTGTCAGCATCTATCTCATTAGCCTTCTCCTGCCAATTCTTGCCAAAAGAGATGTTCTCCTGTGCAGGGAATGTTTCCTAATTTATCCGGTACCCAAATTTCCAAGTCAGATGCCTGAAGCCAGGCTATCCAACGTGCATTAAATGGCAATAGCAGAGGTTCTGCTTATGCACTCAAAACAGTCAAAGGCTGCACGATTTACAAACTTGGAAACATCCTGAGCATGTTTGACTAGAGTAAGATAGTCTTGCCTTTTGTCATCAGGAAGGAGGGGGCTCATAAGCTTCAAGTATCCTGTGACCTTTTTAAGGAACATTCCCATATACAAGATATAGGAATTGATCCTAGCTGAGAGCATAGAAGCTTGGAAGCATAGACACCCAAATGCATCGAGAGTCCTACATTCACGACCTGGAGGATTGGATGCATGTCTCTCTGCACTTGTCATCCTTCTCATGGCTAATTCCACCACCATTGAATGGTGTGGTAATTGAGTTTTTTGAAAGCCAGGACAAGGTGGAACTCGATACGTGGTATCGAGTCTTCGAGAATGAGGAGATGTGGTTAAAGGTGTTTCCCACATCCTTAGCATAAGACCATGTAAAATCTCATGAATAGGCAGAGTAGCTGCCTCATTGGGAGCCTTAGGGTATTGGAGAATTTCCAAATCCTTTGCCCTAGGCTCTTTTTCAGGAGCTACTGTGATGGAAAGGCCTCGGGCCACATCACAGATAAAGTCCTGAAAGAACATATCCTCTGGCAAAGACATTCTGCGCTGAGGAGAAGAGGAATCCTCGGGGAGAAGTACTCCTCTATCGGCAGAGTCTTCGGAGTCTTCAGACTCAGAGGATTCAAAATACCTCCGATCTCGGTGATCGTGCAAAGCATGGTACCGGTATCGATCGAAGTCGGTATCGGGTTGTGTCTATGCCGGAGACATACACATGACTCGGTATAGGTGGCATACCCGCCGATGCTAATGCAGTCGGTACCTGTTCCAGTACCGGTGTCGGTACCGGTTGAGGTGTCTGAAGCGGTTTCAACGGTACCAAAGCCGTGAGAAGAGCTGCTAGACTGCGTTCGATAGCAAGGAATCTCTGGTCTATCAACACTGCCGATACTTGGGTGTCAGTACTGGTAGAAGCGGCCGCAACACCAGCAAATGGCACCAGTAGTTCTGCTAAGGTTGAGGCCTCGAGAACATCCTGGAGCCCCGTTAGTGCTTTGGAAGCCGAAGCCTCCCACTGGGGCAGTTTTGCTGGTGAAAATTCCTCAAGAGCAACGCCAGGGGCATCTCGATACTTAGAAGGAGATCTACCCTTTGAGGACCGGCTAGATAGCACAGTTACTTACCTGTAACAGGTGATCTCTGGGAACAGCAGGAATAAGTCTTCACATATGTGTACGTCGGTACCGACGGAGCCTGCGCGGGAACGCTCCCCAGCGTCCAATCAGAAAGCTTTTGGGAGTATCCCTCAGAGCCTGCGTGCTGCCTTCCCGCCTTTCCAACTGTCTCTCCTCAGTTGAGTTTTATAGCTGAGACAAAAAGAGAGAAAGAGGAAAGGAAGATAGATAGAGAGATACAACTCCTAGGGGAGGTGGGTGGGTTGTGAAGACTTATTCCTGCTGTTCCCAGAGATCACCTGTTACAGATAAGTAAAGCACAGTTACTTACCTGTAACAGGTGATCTCTGGGAACAGCAGGAATAAGTCTTCACATATGGGTACGTCGGTACCGACGGAGCCTGCGCAGGAACGCTCCCCATCGTCCCAAAAAAGGAAAGCTTTTGGGAGCATCCCACAGCGCCTGCGCGCTGCCTTCCCGCCTTTCCTAACCGCCTCTCTCCAGTTCGAGTTTTAAAGCTGAGACAAAGAGAGAGAGAGGAAAGGAAAGATAGATAGAAAGATACAACTCCTAGGGGAGGTGGGTGGGTTGTGAAGACTTATTCCTGCTGTTCCCAGAGATCACCTGTTACAGGTAAGTAACTGTGCTATCTCCAGGAACAAGCAGGAATGAGTCTTCACATATGGGGACTCCCCAGCTAGAGATGCCTGGGAGATCCCCAAGGTTGTGAGACCCTGAGAAGGGCTCTACCTCCTCCCATGGATCTCAGGCATCCAACCAGGGATGGAGAGCAGGAGTTGATTAAGCATGGAACAGGTGTTTGAGAACAGCCTGACCAAACAAGGCATCCCGGCGGGAGTCCTTGTCCAAGCAGTAATGGGCTGTGAAGGTATGAACTGAGGCCCAGGAGGCCGCTCGACAGATCTAGTCGATGGACTTAGAATTTAGATGAGCCATAGAGGTTGCCATGGCCCTCACATTGTGAGCCGTGACATGGCCCCTCCAGAGAAAGGTTCTTGCTCTGGTCGGCGAAAGAAATACACTGAGCAATCCAATTGGACAGTGTTCTCTTAGAGACTGGAAGTCCCAAATGAGAGGGATCAAAAGCAACAAAGAGTTGAGAAGACTTTCTATGTTGCTGTGTAAGTAAAAGGCAAGAGCCCTCTTACAATCCAGGGTATGAAGATTCCTCTCTGCACTTGATGCATGAGGGCCTGGAAAGAAGACAGGTAAGTACACCTCTTGGTTAAGATGAAAAGGTGAGACCACTTTAGGCATAAAGTGTGGATTGGTCCTAAGGACTACCTTATCATGATGGAACCTTGTATAAGGTGGATTAGCCACTAAGGCCTGCAGCTCACTGATGCGGCGAGCCGAGGTGACTGCAATAAGATAACTTTCCAGGAAAGAAATTTCAAGGAGGTAGTAGCTAAGGGTTCAAAGGGAGGCTTCATGAGCTGACCAAGAACCAGATTCAAGTCCCATGCCACTGGAGGTGGTCTAATGGGAGGTTTAGTTAAAAGAAGGCCTCTCATGAATCTTGCAATAAGAGGATGAGAGGAAATAGGTTGTCCATTGAGAGGCTTGAGAGATGCTGCAATAGCACTCAAATGGACCCTTACTGAATTCGTTTTGAGGCCTGCATGGGAAAGATGCAGGAGACACTCTAGTAAAGAATTCAAAGGTATTGCTAGAGGGTTAAAACCCTTCTCAGCACACCAAATGGTAAACCTTTCCCATTTAAAAGCATAGGAACGCCTAGTAGAAGGCTTTCTGGAAGCATGAAGGATATCCCTCACTTGCTGAGACAGATGCCAATCTTGAAGGTCTAAGCCTTCAGCAACCAAGCCCTGAGATGGAGAGATTGGGGGTTTGGGTGCCACAACGTTCCCCCCTCCTGAGACAGGAGATCTGGAGCAGATCCCAAGTCCAGGGAGGGAGCTTGAGAGAGATGCAGGAGTAGAGGGTACCACACTTGGCGTGGCCATCGTGGAGCTATGAGGCTCATAGTCCCTCGATCTCTCTGAAGCTTGAACAGGGTCTTGGGAATTAGGGGAATGGGTGGAAAGGCGTATAGGAAGTCTTGACCCCAATGAAGGAGGAAGGCATCCTTGGCCTGAACTCCCTGATACGGAATTCTGGAACAGAATCGGGGAAGTTTGGCATTCCACGGACTTGTTAAGAGGTCTATGTCCGGGGTTCCCCAAATTTGAAAGATTCTGACTATCTGGTCCATATGAAGGGACCATTCGTGTGGAAGCAGAACTCGACTGAGTCTGTCTGCCCAAGAGTTTTGAACTCCTGGAAGGTATACTGCCAGAAGATGAATTTGATGCTCTCTGGCGAAGGCCCACAATCTCAGAGCTTCGTTGCAAAGCGACAGAGAGCCAGTCCCTCCCTGCTTGTTCACATAGAACATGACTACTTGGTTGTCCGTGTGAATGAGGACTGTCTTGTAGCTGAGCAGTGTATGGAAGACTCTGAGAGCCAGGAAGATTGCTCTGAGCTCTAAGATGTTGATATGTAGAGAGGTCTCCTGTGGGGACCAAATGCCCTGGGTGGAGAGGTCGTGAAGATGAGCTCCCCAACCCTTTGGAGAGGCATCTGTTGTAAGGGTTGCTTGGGGTAACAAATGTTGGAAGGGGGACCCCTGCAACAGATTTTGAGTGGACTTCCACCACTGGAGAGACCAAAAGAGGCGCCTGGAGGTTGCTATTTTGTCTGACAGACCCCCTGATGCCTGGGTCCATTGGGTGGACAAAGTCCATTGAGCTGCCTTCATGTGAAGGCGAGCATAAGGGACCACATGCACAGTGGATGCCATGTGGCCTAGCAGTTGTAACATCTCTCGAGCAGTTAAATGGGTTTTTAACTGAATCTAGGCGGCTAACTGCACTAAGCGTAGGCAACGGGCCTGGGGAAGATAGGCCCTTGCAGTTGTGGTATCCAGCAAGGCCCCTATGAACTCTAGAGACTGAGTAGGGGTGAGTTGGGACTTTGGAACGTTTAGCACCAGTCCCAGACACTGCAGAACACGCATTGTGCAGGTTAGGGAAGTCTGGGCCTCTGAATGGGATGGAGCTCGGATGAGCCAGTCGTCCAGATATGGGAATACGAATATTCCTAGAGTGCGTAGGAATGCAGCTACTACTGCCATGCATTTTGTGAACACTCTTGGAGCAGAGGCCAGACCAAAAGGAAGTACCCTGTATTGTAGTGCTTCCCTTGATAAAGGAACCGAAGGAACCTTCTGTGTGTTGGATGGATGAGTTTATGGGTGTACGCATCCTTGAGATCTAGAGAACAAAGCCAATCCTGACTCTGAAGGTATGGAAGGAGAGTACCTAGAGAAATCATCTTGAATTTCTCCTTGCATAGAAACTTGTTCAATTATCTGAGATCTAATATGGGTCTGTAGCCCCCTGTTTTCTTTGGGATAAGAAAGTAGGGGGAGTAGAACCCTGAGCCCTGTTGAAGAAGGGGTACTTCTTCTATTGCCCCTTGGGCAAGAAGGGTAGTAATCTCTTGACCCAGAAGGTCGAGGAGAGATGTCTGAGAATTGAACTGTCTCACCATGGTGTGAGGAGGAAGGTTTGAGAAATGAAGTTTGTACCCTTCCCTTATGATGGAGAGGGTCCATTGCTCTGCTGTGATTTGTTCCCATCAGGGAGCAAAGTAAGCTAACCTTCCTGGAATGGTGAGAGGCTCTGGTTCTGCTAGAGCCAGAAAGGCTAAGTTCTCTTGATGCAAGTCAAAGGCCCTGAGGAGGCTGAGGCTGTTGGGCTACAGAAGCCCTTGCAGCCTTAGGCTTGGCCTGTTTAGGTTGTTGACGCTTTGCAGCAAAACGACCTGCAGAAGATGTCTGTTGACCATAAACAGGATAATATCTTCCCTTCTTGGGAAAATATGGCTTTTTGAACAACCTCTTCTTGACAGGATTAGAGGTAGACTTTGAAAGCCTATCCAAAGCAGAATTTTCTGCATCCATCTGTGTGGCCTTTGCCTGCCAATCCTTGCCAAAAAGGTTTTCACCTGTACAAGGAAGATTTCCCAATCCATCTTGGACCCAAAGGTCCAGATCAGAAGCTTGTAACCAAGCAATTCTGCGTGCACCTATGGCAATAGCCGAAGCTCTGCTGGCACCCTCAAAAGAGTCAAAGGCTGCACTGTTGGAAAATTTGGAAACATCTTGGGCATGCTTAAGCCAAGTGAGAAACTCTTCCCTCTTATCTTCTAGAAGGGAGGAAAGTTTGCAAATGATCTGTAACTTCTTTTAGAAACATCCCCATATAGAGACTATAGGAGTTGATTCTGGCAACAAGCATACTGGCTTGAAAGATTTTTCTGCCAAACGCATCTAAGGTTCTACATTCTCTCCCTGGAGGAGTAGAGGAGTGCCTTTTTGCACTCTAACATTTTCATGGCAGACTCCACCACAATAGAGTGGTGAGGAAGCTGAGTCTTATGAAACCCAGGACAAGGCGGGACACGGTACATGGTGTCCAGCCTACGAGAGTGGGAAGAGATAGTGAGAGGGGTCTCTCATATGCCCAACATGTGATCATAAAGGATGTCATGAACTGGCAAAGTGGCTGCCTCTTTAGGAGCCTTGGGATATTGCAAAATATCCAACTTTTTGGCTCTAGGCTCTGACTCAGGGGCCACTGAGATAGAGAGCCCCTTGGCCACTTCTCTTATAAAGTCCTGAAAAGACAAGTCCTCTGGAGGAGACATTCTTCTTTTCGGAGAAGAAGGCTCTTGAGGAAGGAGTACCGATGCTTCGACAGAAGCCTCCGATGCATCAGAGTCTTCGGAGGAATCGAAGTATCGTCTGTCTGGATGCTCCTGTAGAGCCCGATACGCGTACCGAGTGGTATCGACATCGGGAGTGATTGGTACCGGTTCGGTACCGATGGGCATCATCGGACAGGGTACCGGTACAGTCGACACCGAAGCCGATGTTGATGCAATCGGTACCGGCACCGGAACGGAAATCGGTGCCGGTGCCGGCAACAGGGCCTGTTGCGGTACCAGCGGCGTCACAGCTCGAATGAATGCCGTGATGGCCTGCTGCATGGTCAGAATATTCTGATCCATCGACGCCATCAATGTCTGGAAGTCGGTACCGGCAGATTCCACCGGTACCCAAGAACATTGTAACAGGTGATCGGTCGAGGCCATGCCATCGATGTCAACCTGTGACCCCATAGTAGGAGCTTTGGAAGCCGGAGCTTCCCGCCGGGGTACTTTTGCCAGTGCAGGATCCTCGAGGGCAAGCCCGGAGGCATCTCGATGCTTGGAGGGAGATCTACCCTTCGAGGACCGGCTGGATTTATGTTTGGTTACCTGAGATCCCATAGGAGGAAGAAGCAGCCCTGGACGACGTCGATGCCACCGAAGCCACATCAGAGGGAAACAGGGTATTGAGCTTAGCTGCTCGGTTCTGTAAACCTCTCTTAGACATCATGGAGCAGGACGCACAATCCGTGATGGAATGGTCAGGACCCAAACATTTAAGACACAAGTCATGGGTGTCGGTAACAGAAATGGTACCGCTGCACTCAGTGCATTTTTTAAACCCGGAGGTGGGCTTTTCCATGAGGAAATTTCTCTTAGGCCTAAGGCTCAAAGAGACAAAAACATACACTAAAGTGGAACGGAAGAATTATTTATTTATTTTTATTTTTTTTTAAAGAAAAGAAAGAAAAGACCGGTGGTACCGGTCCGACGTCGAAGAAGGCAGACGCGCGACCAAAGAAATAAAATGAAATAAAGAACTTCTTCAGCGGTGACAGGAACACGACCTGCTGGCTCCGCGGAAAAGAAGAACTGGAGAGAGGCGGTTAGGAAAGGCGGGAAGGCAGCGCGCAGGCGCTGTGGGATGCTCCTAAAAGCTTTCCTTTTTTGGGATGCTGGGGAGCGTTCCCGCGCAGGCTCCGTCTCCATATGTGAAGACTCATTCCTGCTTGTTCCAGGAACAAGCAGGAATGAGTCTTCACATATGGGGACTCCCAAGCTGAGATGCCTGGAGTCCCAGCATGTCATAGGTTGGAACATGCTATCCTGCACAACACCAGGCATCCTGAGGATGGAGAATAGGAGTTGAAGAAAGAAAGGTGCTGTGGAACAGCTAACCTAGTATAGGACTACAGACAAGGAGTCCATGTGTAGATGATAATTATCATCAATGATATTGAAAAAGATATTGCAATATGGACCTCCCCTAACAGGATTACACAGCGGTAAGGAGGTTCATGAGATCTACTGGGGACCCCAGTAGAGGAACCTCAAAGAGGACCTCACTGTGAAGTGGAGGTAATAAACCTGTTAGGAAAAAACAGTGGAGGTCAGAATCCTGAAAGGTAAGAGGGGACCCCGGTAATAACTGGGGCAGTACTAAAAACGGTGGGCCTTCGGCTGAAGGCTTTATGATAAAAGCCCAACTCTTTTAGTGACAGAGTGGCTCACCCTTGGGAGCAAAAAAAGAAGGCCGACCGAATTGTAGAAACAGGCACAGTCCTTGTGGGGGGAAAAGGTATGGAAACCCCTTGTATCCCAAAAGAAAGGACAAACGCCTGAGGCGTTAGAGCCTGTGATTAGCTGAAGATCCGCAATGTCTCTCCTAACTGGGGTCAGCTAGGAGAGATACTGGAACATGGAGAGCTTCAGAGGTACCTAAACCTTAAGGTTATGGTGGAAGTTGGTAACTACCACAAAAATGGTTGAGAGTGTGGAACCCCAAACATGCTGGATAGCCTAGGTATGGGTAAAGCCCATCTGTCAGAATCATATAGCTATATGAGCCTGGACAGTCAGGTAGATAAATGCAGGATACCTATCTACCAATAGTAAATATCTCGACAGATACACATATATAGATATATATACTTATATATATATCATATAGATAGATAGATATATGAGAATATATCTATAGTGAGATATGAAGGGCATAAAACACATACAATGATAGACAGACATCTGTAAGATGTATGCTATAGATATGAAGATATATATATAGGTCTCTATATGGGAGTCTGCAATGAAGCAGACAGAGATATGCCTACAAAAATGGTATTCACATAGGAAAATGTGGAGAGGAAATATTCATCTAATAACAAGAAGGTGGAACCTACTTGAGAAGATATATAGAGAATCAATTCCCACTGGTTATGAGCTACAGGGATGCTAGGTAGTGGAATAACCAGGATGGTTACGTGAAAAGCAGAGAATAATATCAGTCTGCAGCCAGCAAGTCCCGAGTATTCTAGAACTCCAGTATGGTAAGTGAACAGAAGACGCATAAAAATGAGATACCATGCTGACCTGCTTAAGGGCAAAAAGGTATCATGCGTTCTTACCATAAGGACGAGCTGGAAGGAGAAATACTATGGACCAAGCAGGGAACTGGCAACTCCTTAAGCTGTCACGTAAGAGAAGGCCTATGTCCTTTATATTAAAAAGGAGAACCTTTCTAGTAATGGGAGACATGACTGAAAAAGCCTTTTTCAACCATCTAGGATAGCTGTTAGAGGAAAAAAACCCATGCTCTCTAGCAAGGGCCCATAGTGGAGAGCTTCTCTGTAGAATTGCAGAGAGCATGATGCAGGAGAATGAGGAGATGGAACTGGCTGCTGAAGAGCCAGTACCTATGTGAACTATGCTGCCAAACCCAGGGGAATGGAGATGGCAGAAATAGAAGACAATCCAACAAGCTTGTAGTGAAAAAATTTCCAAGACAGATGATAGCACTGACTTGGAGCCACTACCAAGACCAGACAGAATATAAGTGAAGGACAAATCTGGTTGCTGGTGGAAAAGAACCAGTGGTCCAAACATTAAGGCTCCTGCACAGGCAGCTGCTTGCCAGACAGCAGAAAGAATGTTACTGTTTGAAAACAGAAAGAACAGACAGAACAGAAGTAGAAAACTCTGGATATGTCTGATGAAGTGCTTCGAGGCAAGATTGAAAAAGAGGAGTGAACTCAGAGAGAGAACTCCGCACTGGAAAAATAAAAACTAGAGAGGCTGAAGAAAAAGCCCTCCAGTGAAGCAATACCGCTCTTACAGAGGGAAAACCTGGTAAGAGGGTAAAGAAAATGGAGCTGAAGACGACTTACAAAGTAGTAAGTCTATAGAAAGGAAAAGAGACATGCTGGCACAGGAAACTATCGTGTGATAGTGGTTAGACCTCTTTCCCTAGTAGGAAAAGAGGAGAACCCTGTGACCTAGAAGCATGAACATCCTCACAGCTCATAGAACATAGAAAGAATGGATGTCTTTGGGAAGAGATCCATGTTTAGGATTTAAAATGACAGCAGTGTATTGCCCCTATTGAGAAGAAGCAACTGCAGATTTTAACCCCCAGAGTCACAAGCATCTGATGGAGATTGATCAGAAACCCTGTGGTTGCTGGGTTTGCTGAGCCTGGTGAGAGGTTGAATTCTGTTGACCAGGACGATGCTTCCCCTGCTTGGGAACATCTGTATGAAGGGCAGAAGATGCAAAAAACCTTCTTCACCTACAAGAAGAAAGTTTGGCAGGACATTTCCTACCTACTGGGACAGAAGGTGGTGCAGAACAGCTCCTAGGAACAGGTAAGTCAGTGGACAACTGAGTAACCTGACGTAAAGACTCCTTGTTGAAAAGATTGTCTCCAGTGCAAGGAGTATGTCCCAGTCTTTGCTGTGCCCATTTGTCCCAGTCTGAAGCATGGAGCCAGGCTCTACATCGTGCCCCTATAGTTATAGCAGAAGTCCTGCTAACAGACTCAAAAGAGTCTAGGGAGGAACGAGTAAGAAACCAAGAGATATTCTGAAGATGCTTGAGCAGTGAAGAATAGTCTGCACTCTTGGACTCTGGAAGGGAAGGAGTCAAAAGATGTAATTGCTTTGTGACCTCCTCAAGAGATAGACTCATATAAAAAATATATGAGAGAATTCTTGCAGAAAGCATAGATGTCTGGACTGTTTGACGTCCAAAGGCATCTAGTGTCCTAGACTCACGTCCTGGCAGATAAGAAGAGTGCTTTTTCTTACTCTTTACCCGCCTCATTGCTGATTCCACTACTATGGAATGATGAGGAAGTTGAGTCTTTTGAAACACAGGAGAGGGGGGCACCTGATATAAGAGATCAGTTGCCCTGGAAGGTGGGGGTACTCTTAAAGGTGTTTCCCACATTCCTAGAAGGAGATCCTGCAAGGAATGAGGCAAAGGAAGCATTACGTTCTCCTTTGCTTTGGTAGAAACATAGCCTTGAGCAGGATCATGTCCTGGGATAGGAATGGCAAGAGATCTTGCTATATCCAGGAGGAAACTCTGAAAAGAGGGATCCCCAGCAGGAATCTCTCTTGGACAGGTTAGATCTGAAGAACTAGCCTGAGCACCCACAGAGTTATTCAAATATATAGGAATAGAATCCTGCAGAGTGCAGTGTGGAATGCTTAAGGGATGGTTGCTGGTACTGGCTGACAGCAGCAACCGTCCTTACCACATGGTCCATGCCAGGTATCGACTCCAAGCTTGGTATAGAATGGAGCGATCCAGTTGAAAAAAGCATGACAGGAGTTGGCCACGATGCTACTGTGGATACCGGTACCGATGGTAATACCGGTACCGATGGTAATACCGGTACCGATGTCGGAGTCGGACCCGACAGAGACATCGGAGCAGTCATCAGTGACCGTTCAATCGGTACCAAGGTAACCGAAAATCTCTGCCTGCTATCCTCGGTACCGAGCCACCGGTATCGATCGGTGTCGGTACCAAAGGGTATTGGTACACAGTCTTCCAGACTGGAGATCGATTCCAAACTTGGCATCGAGGGCAGCTCAATCGTCCTCGAGGGAACCGAGAGTTGCGGATCCGAGTCATCGGAACTGAGCCTTCGGTACCACTGAGAGCCGGTACCAAGGCGAGTCGGTACCCAGTCCTCCAGACTGGAGATCGATTCCAGACTCGGCATCGAAAGAAGCGAGGCTATTGATGCACGTCTGGAGGGTCCCGACGTCGGTGGTCGTATCGGTGTCAGTACCAATACCGGAAAGTCAGCCTGGGGATTAGCCATCGGACCCGAAGGTACCGAGGACGCCAGATGACGATCCCTGGTGAGGAGTGTTTCATCCAACACCAGTGCCGATGCCGGGGTATCGGTACCACTCGAAGCAGATGCCACCACCGGACACGGCTCAGGTATGTTCTGTGGGGGGGTGAACCCCAGGAACAACCTAAAACCCCTTATACGCTATGGAGACCGAAGACTCCCGCCGGGGTTTTGAAGCCAGTGGGCCCTCGGGGGCAAGGCCGGAGCAGTCTACATGCAGTGCATGAGACCTACCACTCAAGGGCTTGCTAGTCTTAACAGATTGTTTTTGGGTTACCTGATCCTGTGTAGAAGAAGAAGGGGACGGTGCTCCGAAGTTGGAGGGCAACCGTGTATCGCGGGAACCTCAATGTGGAAGACCTCTTCTCACCAAATTGTTGTCAGGACCCAAGCAGGTTAGACACCGACTTCGAGGGTCTAAAAATAAAGTTGTACCATCACAGTCTGAACATTTCTTGGAGAAAGTGGCTGGCGGTTCCATGAAGGAAAAAGAAGAGGCCTAAAAGGCCTAAGAAACCGTGGGACACTATGAAGAAAAAATATCCCGTGGAAAAGGAAGATTTTACAAGAAAAGAAAAAAAAACACCGGCGGTACTGGTGGCGTCGGGAAGACAGCCGCGACCACAAGAAAACTAAAGAAATAAAACAAGAATTTTCTGCGGTGACAGGAGGACGTCCTGCCGGCTCCGCGGAAAAACGAAAACTGAGGAGAGGCAGTTGGGAAAGGCGGGAAGGCAGCACGCAGGCATGCTGGGATGCTTCCAAAAGCTCTTTGATTGGACGCTGGGAAGCGTTCCCGCGCAGACTCAGTCGGTACCGAAGTACCCATATGTGAAGACTCATTCCTGCTTGTTCCTGGAGATTTACACTTTATCCAGGAACAAGCAGGAAGACAGTCCTCACACATGGGACTCCCTAGCTACAGGCTACCGAAAGCCCATAGAAAACCATGGATGCCTCCAAGGACAGCTGTGAGCAGCAGCAATTGAGTCCAAGGATACAAACTCCAGAAGGACCTTTAAATCCAGTGAGGAACCAAAGAGTAGTTACTCACCTGTAACAGGTGTTCTCCAGGAGCAGCAGGAAATCAGTCCTCACATATGGGTGTCATCGGCGCCGATGAAGCCCCAGCGGAGCATTTCCCCAGCTTTCTATGAAAGCCTTTGGGAATGCAGGCACGCATGCGCGGTTCCCTTACCGCCTAAAGGTGCCATCTTACCTCAGTCAAATGAAATAGCTAAGAACAGCACACAAAAATGAAAAATAAACTATGTACAACTGCAACTCCAAGGGGAGGAGGTAGGGTTGTGAGGACTGATTCCTGCTGCTCCTGGAGAACACCTGTTACAGGTGAGTAACTACTCTTTCTCCAGGACCAAGCAGGAAGTCAGTCCTCACATATGGGTGACTCCCAAGCTCTGGGCTACCGAGGAACCCAGGCTGAACAAGAGAACTCCCTCTAGTCTCAGCAGCAAAGAAAGGCTTTTCAAGGACACAACCTCCACCGGTAGCCCAACAGAGGGCAGGAGGGCAGGAGTTGCCTAAACCTCAAAGAGATTCCGGAGTACTGCTTGGCCAAAAGCACTGTCCCTACGGAACTCCCTCTCCAGGCAGTAATGGGCCGCAAAAGTCTAGCTTGAAGACCAAGTTGCAGCCCTGCAGATGTCTACCAAGGGCACAGAGCGGAGATGAGCCACTGAGGCAGCCATTGCCCGGACACGATGGGCCGTGACCCTACCCTGCAAAGGAAGGTCAGCCGCCTTGTAAGCCCAGGTGATACAGTCAGCCACCCAGATGGACAAGGTACGATTGGACACAACCAACCCCAACTTATTGGGGTCAAAGGATACAAAGAGCTGATTAGCCCTTCTATGCCCCTGCGTACGGTCAAGGTAGAAGGATAAGGCCCTCCTATAGTCCAGGGTATGCAGGACTGCTTCAGCCGGGCTTGCATGAGGCCTAAAGAAGAACGTTGGAAGAACCACCTCCTGGTTGAGGTGGAAAGAGGAGACAAACTTAGGGAGGAACTTTGGATGAGTCCTAAGGACTACCCTGTTCCTATAAATCCTGGTGTAAGGCCTATCACAGACCAGGGCCTGAAGCTCACTTACTCGCCTAGCCGAGGTAAGGGCTATCAGGAAGAGTGTCTTCCAGGAGAGGAAGCGTAGTGGACAAGTAGCCATCGGCTCAAAAGTTGGGCGAGTCAGTTGCTGCAAGACCACATTCAGCTCCCACTCAGGGGCAGGAGGACGGATGGGAGGCTTGAGCAAAAGCAAGCCCCTAAGAAAGCGGGACACCAAGGGGTGACCAGAGAGAGAATGTCCCTCCACCAGAGAGTGGTGAGCTGCTAGAGCTGAGAGGTGGGCCCGAACAGAATTGGACTTAAGTCCCTGATTTGATAAGTGCAGTAAGAACTGAAGCACTACTTAGAAACATAGAAACATGACGACATAAAAAGACCACATGGCCCATCTAGTCTGTCCTTCCATAACAACAACTACAACAGTCCACTTTTTACCTTTAGAGATCCTCTGTGTTGGTCCCATGCTTTTTTGAATTCAGTTACTGTCCTCATCTCTACCACCTCCACTGGGAGACTATTCCATGGATCCACTACTCTTTCTGTAAAGAAATATTTCCGCATATCACTCCTGAATCTATCTCCCTTCACCCTCATCCCATGTCCCCTCGTAGCAGAACTTGCTTTCAATTGAAAGAGGCTCTCTCCCTGAACATTTATGCCACGGAGGTATTTAAACATCTCAATTATATCACCTCTATCCCGCCTTTCCTCTAAGGTGTACATATTAAGATCCTTAAGTCTGTCCTCATATGCTTTATAATGAAGCCCATTAATCATTTTAGTAGCAACCCTCTGCACCGACTCCATCCTGTTCACGTCCTTTTCAAGGTGCGGTCTCCAGAATTGCACACCATACTCCAAATGAGGTCACACCAAAGACTTATACAGAGGCATTATCACCTCCTTTTTTCTGCTAGCCATTCCTCTCTGTATACACCCAAGCATCCTTCTAGCTTTTGCCGTCACCTTTTCTACCTGTTTAGCTACTTTAAGATCATCAGACACAACCACGCCTAGGTCCCGCTCTTCTTTAGTGGACAAAAGTACTTCACCTCCTATACTGTATTGCTCCCTTGGATTGCTGCAGACCAAATGCATGACCTTACATTTTTTAACATTAAATCCCAGCTGCCAAATTCTAGACCATTCTTCAAGCTTAGCTAGATCCCTCCTCATGTTATCTACACCTTCCTGGGTGTCTACTCTATTGCAGATTTTGGTATCATCTGCAAAGAGGCAAACCTTACCCGACAGCCCTTCCGCTATATCACTAACAAAGAATCGGACCAAGGACAGATCCCTGGGGCACACCACTGGTAACATCCTTCTCCTCAGAGTGAGCTCCATTTACTTGCACTCTTTGTCGCCTCCCACCCAACCAATTTCTAACCCAAGCAGTAACTTTAGGGTCCATCCCTAGGGTGCTCAGTTTGTTTATAAGTCACCTGTGAGGAACAGTGTCAAAGGCTTTACTGAAATCTAAATACACCACATCTAGAGCTCTCCCTCGGTCCAACTCCCTGGTCACCCAGTCAAAGAAATCAATCAGATTTGTCAGACAAGACCTGCCTCTGGTGAATCCATGCTGCCTTGGATCCTGTAATCCGCTGTACTTGCACAGTACAAGAGAAAGGGTCCTCTGTACGTAGCTGACACCACACAGAAAACCTTTTCCATTTGAGAGCATAGGTTTTCCTAGTGGACTGTTTCCTAGAGGCTAGGACAACCTCCTCAACTTCCTGAGGCAGGCCCCAGGGAGCCAAAACTACCCGTGCAGCCTTCAGGCCATCAAATTGAGAGCTTTGAGATTGGGGTGCAGAAGGGAACCCTGCTCCTGTGAGAGAAGGTCGGGTTGCAACCCCAGAGGTAGTGGAGGATCCACCGCCAGTTGAAGCAGAAGAGGAAACCAAGGCTGTCTCGGCCACCTGGGAGCCACCAGCAGGACCGAGGCCTTGTCCTGAAGAATCTTGAAGAGAATTCGGGCCACCAAGGGCGTGGGAGGAAACGCATAGAGGAGGCCCTGAGACCAGGATATCAGAAAAGCATCCGCTGCTATCCGCAGAGGATGCGGTTGCCTGGAGCAGAACGTTGGCAGTTGCTTGTTCATTGGGCAGGCAAAGAGATCTATCAAAGGGAGAACCCATTTTAGGAAGATCTTCTGAACTACTGAAGGATGCAGCTGCCACTCGTGGGGCTGCAGTATTCTGCTTAACCTGTCTGCCAGGTAGTTGTCCTGGCCTGGAAGGTACACAGCCTTGAGGAGCATGTTGTGCTTGAGGGCAAATGAACAAAGGTCCTGAGCCTCCCGACAAAGAATCCTGGACCCAGTCCCGCCCTGTTTGTTCCCAAAAAACATGGCTACTTGGTTGTCTGTCTGAATCAGGACAGATTGGTGAGCCAGGGTAGGAGAGAAAGCTTTGAGTGCTAATCGAATAGCTCTGAGTACGAGGAGATTGATCTGTAGTGCAGCTTCCCAAGGAGACCACAGGCCCTGGGTGCACTTGCCCAGACAATGAGCTCCCCCAGCCTTGCAGGGAGGCGTCTGTGGTCATCACTACCGTGTACCCTGGAATCTGAAAAGGCACCCCCTTCAGTAGACTGGGTGGGTGCAGCCACCAGTTGAGGGAGTGCAGAAATTGTCTGGACACCCTTATCTTGTCTCTGAGGCTGCCTGTGGCCTGTGACCACTGAGTCCTAAGGCACCACTGTGCAGGCCTCATATGGAGCCTGGCATTGGGGGTCACATGTACTGTCGAAGCCTCGTGGCCCAGAAGCCTCAGGCAGAGTCTGGCGGAGACCAGGGACCTGCTGAGAAACTGATTTTCCAAGGCCATCAACCTTTGGGCCCTGTCTGCTGGCAAGAAAGCCTTTGCCAGCAGAGAGTCCAGCCTTGCTCCTATGAACTCCAAGTTCTGGGAAGGGAGCAAAGTGGACTTTGCGAAGTTTATGACAAACCCCAGCCTTTGGAGAAGAGCAATAGTGCTGAGGGTGGCTTGTTTGGCATCCTGGCACGTCTGACCTCTGATGAGCCAGTCGTCCAGATAGGGGAAGACAAAAATGCCCTGGTTTCTCAGGTAGGCCGCCACCACTGCTAGGCACTTTGTGAAGACTCTGGGGACGGAGGTGAGGCCGAAAGGCAGCACTCTGTACTGATAATGGTTTCCTCCCACAATGAACCTGAGGTACTTTCTGTGGTCTGGATGAATGAGGATGCGAGTGTACGCATCCTTTAGATCTAAAGAGCATAGCCAATCTCCCTGCTGGAGGTAGGGCAGAAGTGTCCCAAGAGTAAGCATCTTGAACTTCTCCTTCACTAGGAACTTGTTGAGGTTCCTGAGGTCCAGAATGGGTCGAAGGCCACCGGTTCTTTTGGGTACCAGGAAATACCTGGAGTAGAAACCGTGACCTTGTAAGTGGGGAGGCACAGGCTCCACCGCCCTGTCCACCAACAGACCATGAAGCTCATGCAGAAGAAGGTCTGTGTGCAGGGGAGGCCTTGGAGGCTCCCCTGCAAAATATGGTGGAGGCAGTAGGTGAAAAAGCAGGGTATAGCCCTTGTGGACTAAATCCAGCACCCAACTGTCCCCGGTGATAAGGGGCCACTGGTGAGCAAAGAGGGCGAGGCGACCTCCTGTGCAGGGTTGGGAGAGCAGTGGAGGAGAGGCTACGCTCAAGGAGTCAAAAACCCTCACCCTGCTGAGTGGTAGCAGGAGCCAGAGGCTTGGGGGTTCTCTGCCTACGGGGCCCATTACCCTGGCCCTTGGCTTGCTGACCCTGGGGGGCAGCTTGGGCAGCCTGATATTGCGGGTACTGTTTGTAGGCAGTGCCCTTCCTCGGGTAAAAGAGCTTTTTACCCGAGCCCTTCTTTTTATGAGTAGGGGCAGAGGTCTTCCTCGACAGCCTTGTCCGTGTGAGGTGCTCAGTTTCGAGCTGAGCGGCCTGCTCGGTCATGGGCTTGCCAAAAAGGTTTTCACCTCGGCAAGGGACATCGACCAACTTGTCCTGAACCCATGGGCTCAAGGTCCGATGACTGCAGCCATGCCTGGCGTCGAGCCGCGATGCCGGCTGCCTCAACTCGGGCCGAAGCCTCGAAGCCATTGTAGGCGGCGCGGGACATGAACTTCGAGCAGTCCCGAATCTCCGAGGACAAGGACTTAAATCTCTGCAAGGGTTCCCCGGAGAGACCAGCAGAGAACCCGGCCAATTCCTTGGCCATATCCCGCAAGTACATGCCCATGTACAGCTGGTAGGACTGGACACGGCAAGCAAGCATCGAGCCCTGGAAGCACTTTCTACCGATGCCATCGAGGTTTCGGGCCTCCCTGCCAGGGGGCACCGCAGAGTGCATCTTCTGGCTCTTCAGACGATGCATGGCCGATTCCACAACCATAGAATGGTGTGGTAGCTGTGCCTTCTGAAAACCAGGGCTCTTTCGGAGTCGATAGATCGAGTCGACTCGCTTGCTAAGAACCGGCGCCGAGGCCGGTGCCTCCCACATACGAAAGAGGAGCCGTTCCAGCATCGGAGGAACCGGGACAGTAAAGGCCTCCTTCGGAAGAGAGTCATACTGTAGGGCCTCGAGCTCTTCAGCTCGAGGATCCTCCTCGGGGTCCGCCGGAATAGCCAAGGTAGTGGCCATATCCCGGACGAACTCCGAGAACAGAGTATCCTCCGGGGGGGACCTACTTCGGGGCTCAGACTGCGGTGAGTCCGACGGGAAGCACCAAGTCTTAAAGGTATCGGGGGACTCCTCATCCTCCGTCTCCCAGGCGGACTCGTCCGACGAGGAGTCAGGGTCCGACCCCGTGGGGCCCTGGAGCACCCGTCCCGACGCCGGAGGCACCAGCGTTGACGCCCTCGGTCCCGAACGGGAGGTCGAGGGAGACCGCGACTGAGGTCGACTCCGAGCCACGATGGACTCTAGTATCGGCTCGGTCTCCGGGGTCGACTTCGAAGTCGATGTCCTGGTGGTCGGGGCAGATGCGCCAGACAGGCTGGCCATCAGTGCCCACTGCTGCTCCATGAAGGCAGACAATCTGCTCTCCAAGGCAGTCATCCCGAGACTCAGCTCGGAAGACGCAGCAGCCACCAACTCGGGCCACGGCGGCGCCGGGCCCAACTTCGGCTCCCTGGGAGGAGAGTCCTCGAGGACTACGGGGCTTATGTGTCCAGCAGACTCCAGCTCCACACGAGAAACCTTTGCAGGCTTCTCGTGTTCCACGGGCCCGGGGCGACGGTCGGGGGTCTTAGACCTGGCCCTCGAGGAGCCAGGGACCTCCTCCGATGACGCCCTCGCGAGTCGCTTCTTCCTCTTGCGTTCCCGGTCGGGGGACACCCTGTCCGAGGAGCTTCGACGGCGCTCGGGATCGGAATCCCGAGATGTCGAGGCCTCAGACGAGGTCCGGGCCCGGCCGGAGGCTGTGTCCGAGAAAAGCCTTTCTTTTTGCTGCTGTCGACTTCGGAGTGACTTGGAAGACATCTTTCCACATGGCCCGCACGACTTAGGGTCGTGGTCGGGGCAGAGGCACCGAAGGCAGCAGTCGTATGTGTCGGTGAGAGACATTAATTTCTTACACCGATCACACTTTTTAAAACCGCTGGAAGCCATCGGGGAAAAGAGAGTCCCCGCGAGGTCAAAGGACCGGCCTTCCAGGGAAAAATGGAAAAAAGGGCGCGAACGCCAGCCACGAAGGGCAAAAACCAAAAAATTAGAATCGGGCTCGATACCAGTGTACCGAACCCAGCGGGAAGGGAACCGGCGTCGAACCGGGAGAAAAAATAGCGATAATCGCCAAAAAAATCTAATTTTAACTGGGAGAACAGGACACACGTCCGGTGGGCTTCACAGAAAAAAAAAGAGACTGAGGTAAGATGGCACCTTTAGGTGGGAAGGGAACCGCGCATGCGTGCCTGCATTCCCAAAAGCTTTCATAGAAAGCTGGGGAAATGCTCCGCTGGGGCTTTATCGGCGCCGATGACACCCATATGTGAGGACTGACTTCCTGCTTGGTCCTGGAGAACAGTCCAGTAGCTTGAACACAGAAGGGTCAGAGAGTAGGAGTTGCCTAAACCCCAAACAGCTTATGAGTACAGCCTGGCCGAAGGTGCTGTCCTTTCAGGACTGCCTCTGCAGGCAGTAATGAGGTATGGACTGCAGCCCGAAAGATGTCATTCATTGGAAAGAAATGCAGGCTTACCACAGAGGCCGCCTTGACCCGGACGTTGTGCACCGTGACCTGGTGCTCCAGCAAGAGCCCAGCCTGTTCATAGGCAAGGGCAATGCAGTCCACCACCCAGGTCTACAGTGTCCACTTGGTCACCACCTCCCCCCAGCCGCCTGGGGTCATAGGAAACGAAAAGCTGTGAAGCTTTGCAGTGGCCCTGGGTAAACTGAACGTAGAAGAACAGGTTCCTCTTACAATCCAGAGTATGGAGGATGGCATCCACCCTGCTGGCGTGAGGCCACGGAAAGCTGAGGAGCACCACTTCCTGACTGAGACAAAATGGGGACACCACCTTAGGGAGAAAAGCATAGTTACTCACCTGTAACAGGTGATCTCCGGGAACAACAGAAATTTAGTCTTCACATATGGGTATCGTCGGTACCAACGGAGCCTGAGTGGGAACGCTCCCCAGCATCCAATAGGAAAGCTTTTGGGAGCATCACACAGCACCTGCGTGCTGCCTTCCTGCCTTTCCCAACTGTCCCTCTCCAGTTGAGTTTATAGCTGAGAGGGAAAGAGAGAAACAGAGAGAGAGAGATACAACTCCTAGGGGAGATGGGCGGGTTGTGAAGACTAAATTCCTGTTGTTCCCGGAGATCACCTGTTACAGGTGAGTAACTATGCTAGCTCCACGAACAAGCAGGAATGTAGTCTTCACATATGGGGGACTCCCTAGCTGCAGATGCCAGGGAGATGACCCCAGAAGTTGTGTGCCCTTGTGAAAAGGCTCCACTCCCCCCCCCCCCCCCCCCCATGGATCTCTGGCATCCTACCAGGGATGGTGGGTAGGAGTTGATTAAGTATGGAACAGGTGTTGAAGAACAGCCTGACCAAACAAGGCATCCCGGCGGGAGTCCTTGTCTAAGCAGTAATGGGCTGTGAAGGTATGTACCGAAGCCCAAGTAGCTGCTCGACAGATGTCATCGATAGACACAGAGTGAAGATGAGCCATTGAGGCTGCCATGGCTCTCACACTGTGAGCTATGACATAGCTTCAAGAGGAAAGTTCTTACTCTCATAGGCAAAAGATATACACTGTGCAATCCAGCTGGACAGTGTCCTTTTAGAGACTGGAAGTCCCAAATGATTAGGATCAAAAGCAACAAAGTTGAGAGGATTTTCTGTGTTGCTGTGTCCTTTGCAAGTAAAAGGCCAAAGCTCTTTTACAGTCCAAAGTATGAAGGTTCCTTTCTGTATTTGAGGCGTGAGGCCTTGGAAAGAATACAGGAAGGTAAACTGCTTGGTTTAAATGAAAAGGCGAAACCACCTTTGGCATAAAGTGTGGATGAGTCCTAAGAACTATCTTATCATGGTGGAACCTTGTATAAGGAGGATCAGCCACCAATGCTTGCAATTCACTGATGCAATGTGCTGATGTGATTGCAATGAGAAAGATAACCTTCCAGAAAAGGAATTTCAAAGAGGTAGTGGCTAATGGTTGAAAGGGCGGTTTCATGAGCTGCCCAAGTACCATATTCAAGTCCCATGCCACCGGTGGTGGCTTAATGGGAGGCTTCGTTAAAAGAAGGCCTCTCATAAATCTCGCTATGAGAGGATGAGAGAAAACAGGTTGTCCATTTAGAGGCTTGAAAGAAGCTGCAATAGCACTCAAATGGACTCTCACTGAATTGGTCTTAAGCCCTGCATTTGATAAATGAAGGAGATACTCCGGTAATGATTCCAGAGGTATTGCAAGAGGGTTAAGACTCTTCTGCGAGCACCATATGGTAAACCTCTTCCACTTAAATGCATAAGAGCGTCTTCTGGAGGGTTTCCTGGAAGCATGAAGGATATACTTTACCTGCTGGGAAAGGTTAAGACCCTGAAGTTCTAGGCTTTCAGCAACCAGGTCCTGAAATGCAGAGACTGGTGATACGGATGCCATAGCATCCCGTCCTCTTGTGAGAGAAGATCTGGAGCAGATCCTAACTCCAGAGGCGGAGCTTGAGAGAGATGTAGGAGCAGAGGGTACCACACTTGCCTTGGCCAACGTGGAGCTATGAGAATCATATGACCTCTGTCTCTCTGAAGCTTGAACAGGGTTTTTTGGAATTAGGGAAATGGGTGGAAAGGCATACAGGAAGTGCTGACCCCAATGAAGGAGAAAAGCATCCATGGCCTGACAACCTCGAGCCGGAATTCTGGAACAGAACCGGGGAAGTTTGGCATTCAGTGGACTTGCAAAGAGGTCTATGTCTGGGGTTCCCCAAATCTGAAAAATTTGGGCCACCTGGTCTGCTTGGAGAGACCATTAGTGTGGAAGCAGAACGCGACTGAGTTTGTCTGCCCAAGCATCTTGAATGCCTGGCAGATACACCGCAAGGAGATGAATCTGATGCTCTCTGGCGAGGGACCATAGTCGCAAAGCTTCGTTGCAGAGCGACAGAGAGCCTGTTCCGCCCTGCTTGCTCATATAGAACATGGCTACCTGATTGTCCGTTTGAACTAGGACTGTCTTGTAGCTAAGCTGGGTGTGAAATACTCGAAGAGCAAGGAAGAATGCTCTGAGCTCCAGGAGGTTGATATGAAGACAGGCCTCCCGTGGAATCCAGGTACCCTGGCTAGAGGCGACGTGCAGATGGGCTCCCCAACCCACCTGTGAAGCATCTGTTGTTAGAGTGGCTTGTGGTGGGGGTTGCTGGAAAGGAGAGCACACCAGAAGGTTTTTGGGTGACTGCCATCATTGCAGGGACAGAAAAAGGCGATCTGCGTTTGCTATTTTGTCTGACAGGCAACCTGACGCCTGAGTCCACTGAGTGGATAAGGTCCACTGGGCAGCCCTCATATGGAGGCGAGCATAAGGAACCACATGCACGGTGGATGCCATGTGGCCTAGCAACTGTAACATTTCCCCGAGCAGTGAAGTGAGGTTTTAGCACTGCTTGGGATGCTAATTGTACAATGCGAAGGCAGCGGGGCTGTGGAAGGAAGGCCCTTGTCTGCCTGGTATCCAGAAGAGCTCCTATAAACTCTAGGGATTGAGTGGAAACAAGGTTGGACTTTGGAAAGTTTATGACAAGTCCCAAATACTGAAGGATGCGCATTGTGCGAGACAGAGCAACCCTGTCCTCTGGCTCTGAAGAGGCTCGAATGAGCCAGTCGTCTAAGTAGGGGAAGACGAATATTCCCAGAGTGCGGAGAAATGCTGCTACCACAGCCATGCATTTTGTGAACACTCTTGGTGCAGAGGCCAGGCCAAAGGGAAGAAACCTGGATTGGTAGTGCTTTCCTTGAAACAAGAATCGAAGGAACCTTTGGTGATTTGGATGGATGAGAACATGAGTGTACGCATCCTTGAGATCTAGAGAACAAAGCCAATCCTGACTCTGAAGGTATTGGCAGCAGAGTTCCTAGAGAAATCATTTTGAACTTCTCTCTGAACAGGAATTTGTTCAATTCTATGAGGTCTAGAATGGGTCTGTGTACTCCTGTTTTCTTTGGAATAAGAAAATAGGGGGAGTAAAACCCTGTACCCCGCTGGGGAATGGGCTTCTCTTCTATTGCTCCTTGGGCAAGGAGTATAGAGACTTCTTGACCTAACCGGTCGTTGAGAGAGGTCTGAGAATTGAACTGTCTTACTATTGTAGGAGGGGGCATGCTGAGGAAATGGAGCTTGTACCCCTCGCTTACAGACAGAATCCAATTTTCTGCTCTTATCTGACCCCATCTGGGGGCAAAATGACATAACCTTCCCGGGATGGTGGAGGGTTCTGGGCCGTTCAGGGCCAGGAAGGCAAAGTTCTCTAGACAGGAGTCAAAGCCCCTGTGGAGGCGGAGTCTGCTGAGCCGGTTCAGGCTTAGCTGCTTTTGGCTTCCTTTGTTGCCTAGGTTGTTGCTGCTGTCCCTTTAGGGCAGACTGACCTGAACGATGTCCCTGCTGGGTATAGGAGGGATAAAACGTTTTCTTCTTGCTGAAGAATGGTTTCTTAGAGGATCTTTTCTTCGCAGGATCAGCTGTAGATTTGGACAATCTATCCAAAGTGATATTGTCAGCATCTATCTCATTAGCTTTTTCCTGCCAATTCTTGCCAAAGAGATTCTCTCCTGTGCAAGGTATATTCTTACAATTTTGTCCTGTACCCAGATTTCCAAGTCAGATGCCTGGAGCCAGGCAATTCTACGTGCACCTATGGCAATAGCAGAGGTTCTGCTTATGCATTCAAAGCAGTCAAAGGCTGCACGATTCACAAACTTGGAAACATCCTGAGCATGTTTAACAAGAGCAAGATAATCTTGTCTTTCATCATCAGGCAGGAGAGGGCTCATAAGCTCTAAGTCTCCTGTGACTTCCTTAAGGAACATCCCCATGTACAAGATATAGGAACTGATCCTAGCAGAAAGCATGGAAGCCTGGAAGGTTCCACGTCCAAAGGCGTCAAGAGTCCTACACTCATGTCCTGGAGGATTATATGCATGCCTTTTTGCACTCTTCATCCGTCTCATGGCTGATTCCACCACCATGGAATGGTGTGGTAATTGAGTCTTCTGAAACCCAGGACAAGGAGGAACTCGATACATGGTGACGAGTCTACGAGAATGAGGAGATGTGGTTAGAGGTGTTTCCCACATTCTTAACATAAGATCATGCAAGATCTCATGAATAGGTAAGGTAGCTGCCTCCTTGGAAGCTTTAGGGTATTGTAGGATTTCTAATTCCTTTGCCCTAGGCTCTTTTTCAGGAGCCACTGTGATGGAAAGACCTCGGGCCACATCTCGGATAAAATCCTGAAAGGACATATCCCCTGGTGGAGACAGCCTTCGCTAAGGAGAAGCGGAATCCTCGAGAAGAAGTACTCTGGTATCGGCAGAGTCTTCAGAGTTTTCAGACTCATCCGAGGATTTGAAGTATCTCCGATCCGGGTGATCCTGCAAGGCATGGTACCAGTACCAATCAAAGTCGGCATCAGAGTAGTCCGGTACTGACTTGTCGATGCCAGATAGAGACGCATTGACATCAGTCAGTTGGTGCCAGTACCGGTTGAATTGTCTGAAGCGGTTTCAGGGGCATCGAAGCCATGAGACGAGCCGCCAGACTGCGTTCAATAGCCAAGAATCTCTGGTCTATCGACGCTGCCAATGCATGGGGATCGGTACCGGTTAAAGCGGCCAGAACCCCAGAGCATGGCACCAGTAGTTCTGTCGAGGTTGAAGCCTCGAGAACATCCTGGAGCCCTGTTAGTGCTTTGGAAGCTGAAGCCTCCCGCCGGGAAATTTTGCCGGTGTTAAGTCCCTCAAGGGCAACGCCAGAGGCATCTCGATGTTTAGAAGGAGATCTACCCTTTGAGGACCGGCTAGATTTATGTTTAGTTACCTGAGATCCATGGGAGGAAGATGAAGCCCTGGAAGATGTCGATGCCACGGACGCTGCATCGAAGGGAAAAAGGGTGCTAAGCTTAGCAGCTCGATTTTGCCGGCCCCTTTTTGACATCATTCCACTGGCAGCACACTCTGAGATAGAGTGGTCAGGACCTAAACATTTGAGGCACCACTCATGGGTGTTGGTGACGGAGATGGTACCGCCACACTTAGAACACTTTTTAAAACCCGAAGCGGGTTTTTCCATTCTGAGGGAAAGAAATTGGGTCTGGTGCCCAAAATGGTGCGTGACACCTGAGAAGAAAGTTACTGGAGAGAGACTCCAGAAACAAAGTTTTTTTTGTTTATTTTTCAGGAAGAAAAAAGAACCACCGGCGGTACCAGTATAGCGGTCGAGGGAAGGCAGACGCGACCACAAAAAAAGAAGTAGAAGGGGGGAATTTTCTGCGGTGACAGGATGTGCGACCTGTCGGCTCCGCGGAAAACGAAGAACTGGAGAGGGACAGTTGGAAAAGATGGTAAGGCAGCACACAGGCGCTGTGGGATGCTCCCAAAAGCTTTCCTATTGGACGCTGGGGGAGCGTTCCTGCGCAGGCTCCGTTGGTACCGACGATACCCATATATGTGAAGACTACATTCCTGCTTGTTCCTGGAGATTTTAGGATGCACGCGGAGCACGACCTTGTTAATGTAGAACCTGATGTAGGGAGGCTCTGCCACCAAGGCTTAGAGCTTGCTGATCCTGCGAGTTGATGTGAGCACCACCAGGAAGATGACTTTCCATGAAAGATACCTCAAGTGGCAGGTAGCCAGAGGCTCGAATGGCAGCCCTGTGAGCCGCACTAGCACCAAATTGAGGTCTCACTCTGTCGCTGGTGGGCAGATGGGGGTCTTAGACAATAGGAGACCCCGCAGGATGTGGGTGACAAAAGGCTGCAACGAGAGGGGCTTACCCTTGATAGAGTGGTGGTGCACCACAAGAGAACTCAGGTATGCCCTCACTGAATTGGATTTGAGCCCAGATTGCAACAAATAAAGTAAGTATTGCAACATCAGCTGCACTGAGCACAAGAACGGGTTCGCCCGTCGCTCCATGCACCACAATGAAAACCTGTGTCACTTGAATGCGTAGGCTCATCTGGTGGAGTTCTTATGGGAGGCCAAAAGGACCTCCTCCACCTCCCCTGAGAAGTTGAAAGGGGCCAAGGCTACCCTTCTCAGCAGCCAAGCTATCAGAAACAGGGACCCCAGGTTGGGGTATAGGAGGGAGTCCTCCTGCTGAGATAATTACCCCGAGGCACTCCCCAGGGAGCCTCCGCCACCAAGCAGAGAAGCAGAGGGAACCACGGTGGCCTGGGCCACTGTGGAACCACCAGGATCAGCAATGCCCTGTCGCAAAGAACCCTGAAGAGGGTCTTGGCAATCAATGGTGTGGGCGGGAAGGTGTACAGAAAGCATTCTGCAGCCACCCGGGATAGGTGGGGCTGCCGAGAGCAGAAGCGAGGCAACGGCGTTGTCTGAGCTGACAAAGAGATCCACTAGAGGGGTCCCCCAGAGTTAGAAGAGCAGGACTGGCCACTCTGGGGTCGTCATCACTTGTGTGGCTGGAGGACCCTGCTCAGTCTATCCGCCAGGGTGTTGTCCTGTCCTGGCAGGTACACTGCCCGTAGGAGTATCTCTTGGCAGATCACATAGAAGCAAAGAGTCACCGCTTCACGGCAAAGGGTGTGGACCCTATGCCCCCTTGTTTGTTCACACAGAACATTGCCACATGATTGTCCGTTTGGAGAAGCAATGAGTGATGCTGCAGACTGTGGAGAAAGGCCTGGAGAGCCAAGTGTATGCCCCAGAGCTCCAGGAGGTTGATCTGCTGCTGGCTTTCCGATTCGGACCAACTGCTCTCAGTGCAGAGTTCTTCGCAATGTGCTCCCCAGTCCAGCAAGGAGGTGTCCATAGTGAGGACCCTCTGGGGGGTAGGGGTCTGAAAGGGCATCCCCGCTTAAAGGTGCTGTGTGTGTTCTGCCACCAGCTCAAGGACTTCGCCAACTGGCGGGTCATGGACACTGTTTCACAGTCAGCCCATGGCCTGTGTCCACTGAGCGCAAAGACACCACTGGGCCACCCTTATATAAAGACGGGTGTCTGGGGTGACATGGGCCGTGGAGGCCATGTGGCCAAAGAGGTGCAGCAGGAGGAGATCAGATACAGAGGATCAGTGCTGAACGTTTGTGGCCAGTGCCCTGAGACAGTCGACACTGTCCAGGGGGAGAAAGTCTCTAGCCTGAACTGTGTCCAGCCCAACCTTGATGAACTCCAGATACACTGTCAGGAAGAGGTGAGACTTTGGGCAGTTCATCACGAACCCCAGATGTTGCAGGACATAAATGGTGCAGGCTATGGCCTGCTGCACCTCGGTGGTCATGTCTCCCTTTATGAGCCAGTCATCCAGGTAGGGAAAGACCAAGGCCTCTTGAAGCCAGAGGTAGGCAGCGACTACCACCAGGCATTTGGTGAAGACTCTGGGGGTGGAGGCCAGGCCGAAGGGTAGTACCCTGTACGGATAGTGGCTGCCCCCCACCATGAATCCGAAAAACTGCATGTGGCTGGGATGAATGAGGATGTGCGTATAGGCATTCTTCAGATCCAAGGGGCATAGCCAGTCTCCCTGCTAGAGGTAAGGCAGCAATGTTCCAAGGGAGAGCATCTTGAACTTCTCCCTTACCAGGAACCTGTTCAGATCCAGGTCTAGGATGGGCCTTAGGCCTCCTGTTCTTTTTGGTACAATAAAGTACGTAGAGTAGAATCCTTTGTCCCAGAGGTGCTGGGGCACAGGTTCCACCACCCTGTCCTCAAGGAGACATGTGAGCTCCTGCAGTAGTAGATCCCGGAGAAGGGGAGTCCTGGGGGGGTTCTCCTGGGAAGAAAGGGGGAGACATCTCTGTCAGGTGGAAGAGATAACCCTCCTTGACCACTTGGAGTGCCAAAGTGTCAGTGGTAACAGTTGGCCACCGATGAGCAAAGTAGATCAGACATCCCCCCTAGGGGGTGGAGAGGCTACGCCAAGAAGTTAAAAATGACTGCCAGACTGGGCCAGGGATGGTGCCTAGGATTTGGGAGCCTTCTGCTTACGAGGGCCATGCCTGTGTCCCTTGGTCTGCTGACCCTGTTGGGGAGGCCTGATATGGCGGGTACTTTCTGTAAGCAGCTCCCTTCCTCGAGTAAAGGGGCTTTTTACTTGAGCTCTTTGTCGGGGGAGGGTAGTGGTCTTCTTGGAGAGCCTGGTCTTCGTCATGAATTCTGCCTCCAACTCAGCAGCCTTATTGGTCATGGGTTTGCCAAAGAGGTTCTCTACCTGGCAGGGGACATCAATTTGTCCTGAACCCATTGCTCCAAGTCAGAAGACTGTAGCCAAGCATGGCATCAGGCACCGACACCTGCCGCGGCTACTCTAGCCACCGACTCGAAGTCATAAACTTGGGAGTATTCACCGACTGCTTTGGCCAGGCTCTAAAACCACTGAAGGGGATCCTTGGAAAGACCAGCCAAGAACCTGGCGAATTCCTTTGCTAGGTCCCTCAGGTACATGTCCATGTACAGCTCGTATGCCTGGATCCAGCTGATGAGCATCGAGCCCTGGTAGAACGTCCTGTCAAGGGCATCAAGGATGCAGGCCTCCCTACCTAGGGGCACCGAGAAGTGCATCTTCTGGCTCTTGAGCCGACGCATGTCCTACTCCACCACCATGAAGTTATGCAGCAGCTGTGCTTTCTGGAATTCTGGGCTCCGGTGGACTCGATACATCAGCTCACAATGGGCACAAATGTCGGTGTTTCCCACATGCGGAGAAGCAGCCATTCTAGGATGGATGGAATGGGCACTGTCAGTGCTTCCCTCAGTGGGGCCTCGTACTGGAGGATCTTGAGCTCCTCTGTGCGAGGATCCTCCTCAGACTCCGTGGAGAACGCCAACGCCTTCGACATGTCTTGTATGAAGTCTAGGAACACCATGTCCTCAGGCAGGGATCAACATTGAGTCTCTGAAGGGGATGGGTCCAAGGGTATATCGCAGTGGTGATGGGTGTCCGGGGACTCCTCATCTTCTGTCTCCCAGTCCGAGTAATCGGTGGAGGAATTGAGGGAGGGCAGGACTGGATGATCCTGCCCCGAGCCCGGTTCGGGTGCCTCGGAGGCTCAGCAGCCAAAGCCTTGGGAACTCACCGGGGAGGACCTCTGTCCCATGGAACAGGACCAGGATCGAAACCACTGTCGAGGATCAACTCAAGGTTGCATGCTCTCGAGCATCGGCTGAACGTCCTGGGATGTCCTCGATGTTGAGGGCCTGGTGGTCTGGGCAGATGACCTGGCTGAGCCGGGATCAGGGCCCACTGCTGAGCTACGAAGGCAGACAAGCTGCGCTCCAACACTGCCATTCTGGTCTCCAGTCCAGAAGACTGCAGCCATTGACGTGGGCACCGCCGGCGCCGGTTCCCCTGAAGGGGGATCCTCGAAGAGGATGGCCTCGATGGGTCCAAAGCTGATTACAGGAGGATTCTTTTTGAGTGACCTTGGTAGGCTTCTCCCACTCCATGCCCTCAGATGAGCGGTGTGGACTGCAGGATCTGGCTCGGCACTTACCCGCCTTGCCTGATTTAGTCACTGATGGTTTCTTTTTCTTCTTGTGTTCCCCAACAGGGGAGTCCTGCTCGGAGGACCCGCGGCCTCACTCGGGACCCGCAGAGTCACCACGGAAGTCTGAGGCCTCAGAGAGGACCTTAGAGCATGGTGTCACTGGAGACTCTGGGAAGAACATGTTGTGCTGCTGCTGAAGGCTCTTGAGGGCCTTTTATAACATTTTTTTGCACAGGCCACAGTCCACCGGGGCGAGGTCCATCCCAAGGCAACGGAGGCAGCAGTTGTGCGTGTCGGTAAGGGACATAACCCTCTAGCAGCGATCACACTTCTTGAAGCCACTGGAGGCTAAGGGGGGGCGGGCCCAGCTAGGTCGAAGACTCAAGGCTCTGCCAGTGGTAAAAAAGGCACAAACTGCACAGAGGAAAAAATAAAAATTTAAAAAGGATCCAAGACGCAATGCCGAGGTAGTGGGCTCGGGGGCAGGAAGAGTACCAGGGCAAGACCGGAGAAAGCGTAAAAAGCTCACAGATACTTTTTCCAAGGGAAACAGATAGATGTCTGGTGGGCTCCAGGAAAAAGGGAGACTGAAGCAAGATGGTACCCTTAGGCGGGAAGGGGACCCAAAGGCTTTCTTTGAAAGCTAGGGAGATGCTTCCGCGAGGTTTCCGTTGGCACTGATGTCACCCATATACGAGGGCTGACTTTCTGCTTGCTCCCAGAGAATACAGCTTCTTTTCTATCTTGCCTACCTTAAGACAGGAAACTGGCATTTCCTACTCTTAGGAAAATATGTCTAATAGCCTGAAGCAGTGAGACTCAAGGAGATCACCAGGCTAACAAAGGAAGCAAGTCCATCTATTCAGAAAGTTCATCTATTCAGAGACATCCCCTTTCAAGGGAAGGATTTCCTCTACCCAAACTCGCCAGGGAACTTGAGACTATGCCTTCTCATCCTTCACAGATCTCTTGCCCTTCCAGCCACAGCAATCCTGGCCTGGTCAAGATTGCTTCAGGAAGAAGGGACTGAAAACATATTAAGAGGAGACATCAGGGAGAATTCTAATTCAAGGAATGGCAGCTCTCTCTTCATCAGGATCTGCAACTCATAAAAGCCCTGGTGTATTCTGCTAGGCTTTTTTTTTTTTTTTTTTTTTAAATTTCCCAATAATTTTGACAGGCACAGCTTCCCTATGAAAGAGTTCTCTTACCAAGAGCTGACAGGGAGCCATGGAGAAAAGGGTGAGACTGAGGAAGAGAGTGGAAGCAGAAGTAGGATCTGACACTCTTGACACAGACTTGCTCTCTGCCTTTGCTCAACCAGAGGGTCACTATAGGAAAAAGTCCTAGAAAACTGTTTATCAGCACCAGCTCTACTCGAGGAGCTTTTCTAATAAGAAGCTAGAGCTCCAGAAACATACTTACTAACACCTGATCTACCAGAGGCTAAATGCTGAAGCCCAGGAGCTGACTTACTAGTCTCTAATTTACCAGAGGCAGCCAAAAGACAAATCCTGGAAGCCTGCTCAATCAAAGGCTACAGCTCTGGGAGCACACTTAGCCTGCTGCTTCTGGTAGAGCAAGTACTGATGAGTCCTAAGAGCCTGTTCAACCAGAAGCTGCAGCTCTGTTAGCACACTTACTGGTCCCCGCTCTGCCAGAGGAGTCAGACCAAAGACTGTTGCCCTGGGAGTCTGCTCAACAAGACGACTCAGCCTACAGTCTGTCACACCAGACACCTGATTGGCATCCTGCTCCACCAGAGGAGGAAGGCCCGGAGAGCAGTGCCCTGGGCCCAGTAATCCTGCTGCACCAGTCCACATGTCTACATCAGCTGCAGAAGTCAGAAAAATACTGAAGAGTGGAAAGCAGCACTAGTCCCCTTAAGAGTGAAGTAAGATCGGAGCTTTTTTGCTCTGCTTTCACCTGCTTGTGGGGGGACATAGTTATGTACACCAATATGTATATAGTTTTGTTTCAACTAACCTACACAATACCCATTCTGGGGTTGTTGGAAGGTGATATGTTCCATGTATATAGTCTGATGTTGTTGTGCCGTCGAGTCGGTGTTGACTCATGGCAACCCTCTGGATAGTTGTCCTAAATTGTGTTCGGTCTTCAGTCAGGCGGCTCATTGTTGACAGACTGGTACACATAGCTGCTGTTATTGTATCAATCCATTTCATTGCTGGCCTTCCTGTTTTGCGTTGACCTATCTTGCCAAGCTTGATATCTTTCTCTAATGATCTCTCTCTTTGCATGATGTGTCCAAAGTATGAAAGTCGAAGTCTTGTCATCTGAGTTTCTAAAGGCAGCTAAGGTTTGATCTCCTGGCAGTCCATGGTATACGCAGTATTCGCCGCCAGCACCATAATTCAAAGGCATCAATTTTTTTCCTGTCTTTCACTGTCCAGCTTTCACATCCATACGATGTTATTGAAAATACCATGGCTTGAACAAGTTGAATCTTTGTATGGAGAGAGACATCTCTGTTCTTGAGAATCTTGTCTAGGTCTTTTATAGCCATTCTGCCAAGAGCAATGCATCGTCTGATTTCTTGACTGCTTGTTGCTTCTTTATTGATAGTTGATCCAAGTAGGTTAAAGTTGTCCATGATTTCAATTTCTTCTCCTTCAATGATGAACTTGTTAATTTTACCAGTTGTCATGATCGTTGTCTTCTTTACATTAAGGTGCAGGCTCATTTTGAAACTATGTTCTTTGATCAAGAGAAGCAAATGTTTCAGATCATCTTCACTTTCAGCCAGTAATGTGCTATCAGCATAGCAAAGGTTGTTGATGAGTTTTCCACCAATCTTCACACCTCTGTCGTCTTCATACAATCCTGCTTCTCTGATGATTTGTTCTGCATATAAATTAAACAGGTAGGGGGAAGTGTGCGGCCTTGTCTTACACCTTTGCTTGTTTTAAACCATTCTGTTTCTCCTTGTTCTGTTCGAACTGTTGCTTCTTGATCAATGTACAGATTGTGCAAGAGAATGATCAGGTGTTCTGGTATACCCATTCTTCTTAATGTGGCCCAGAGTTTCTCATGGTTTACACAATCAAAAGCCTTGTATATATAGTCTATAGTTCTATATTGTTATACATTGTTCTATGTAAACCGCCCCTGATCGCTGGAAGGGGTGGTATATAAAACAGTTCAAATAAATAAATAACTTTCTTGATGGGGCTGGGACTGGTATGGCATGGACAATAAGGAAGAGAGCCTTTATTGTGTTTCCTTATTGTGGTTTGGCATGGACAATAAGGAAGAGAGCTTTTGTGTTTACAGATGGAAGCAGCCTTGCCCACAAACATGCTTCCATCTGTAAATGCAGGAAGAATAAACTCACCATTGTGTCACATTGTTAGAAGAATTTTTACATAACTGAAATTTATTTCCTTGACTTCTATCAGACCAATCCAGACAAGTGAGTTATGCTCCCGAGGTAGCAGATGAAAGACGACCAGAACAACTTTCAAACTGGTACATATGTTAATGAAGCACTGAGAAAAGCTAGTATGACACTTCCTGAACAGAAAGTAAGACTGAAAAACCTAATTACCTAATTAGCGTTCCTGAAGGAACTCCAGTCCAGTCCCTCACCTCTGGGTTGTGCTCCCCTTCCAGCAGCTTGGAGACTGAGCACGTCATCACTTTGATGACTCCGAGTATATATACCTCTGGCACCTCCTACCAGATCCAGTATCCTACTGACAAAGCAGAATTAACGGAGAGACAATTAAGCATAATAATCAACTATAACTTTGTAAAAACCCAAAAAACTAACAATTCCTCCCCTCCCCGAAAGGGTACCCCGCCTCCCCCCCCCCCCCCGATGAGAAAGCGGCTTACCTGAAAATTGACTTGCTCTCGAGTTCACTGAAAAAGGCAGACAGCTCAGCCCTTCCGACGCGCCACCTCTGCCCTTGACAAGTCAAACACCTTACAAAATTAAGACCCCAGCCTTCCTTTTCGGGCCTAAGTCGCCTGAACAACACTTCATTGCAAAAAACACACAGGGTGGGATCGTCCCTCCAGTCTAGTCCCTCACCGCTGGGATGTAACAAAGCAGTTCAAACCACAGGAGGTGCCTGCGAACACAGCCCAAAGAACCGCCCTGCCAAAACCTGAATCCCCCCGCTGCAATGAGGACCAGACTGTACTCCGCCCACGAGGCTGCCTATCCCCGTGTAGAATGCGCCCGCAGTCCCACCGGAATGGGCTTGCCCTTCAAAATATACGCAGATGCAATGGCCTCCCTGATCCATCTAGAAATGGAGGCCTTGGCCGCTGCTTCTTCTTTGCAGGGCCACCCCAAACAGAACAAACAACCGATCCGACTTGCAAAAAAACGCAGTTCTCTTCAGATAGTGTTTTAGCACCCGACGCACGTCCAAACAACGCAGCCGAGCATCTGCATCCTTCTCAATGCCTACCAAGGACGGTAGGGAGACTGGTTGAGTCACATGAAATGCCGACATCACTTTGGGCAGAATGGAAAGCACCGTCTGCAGAACTACTTTCTCCTTGGAAAAGGAAAGAAAAGGAGGTTGACAGGACTGGGCTTGAAGCTCCGAAATTCACCTGGCTGAACAGATTGCCACCAGAAACACCGTCTTAAGGGTCAAATCCTTCAGGGAGGCCCGGCCCACCGGCTTGTAGGGCTCCCCTGTCAAGGATTTCAGCAGCAGGTTGAGATCCCACAATGGAACTACCGACCTTTGTGGAGGACGAAGGTGACGGACCGCCCTTAAGGACTGCCCCACATCCTGATGCTCCCCCAGCAACTTCACGTGGATTTTCCCCCGATAACAGGAAATCACTGCCAATTGCACTCTCAAGGAACTAGCTGCCAGTCCCCTCTCAAATCCTGCCTGCAAGAACTCCAGGACATCCGGCACAGTAACCCCCGTAGGGCGACACCCCCGTTCTGCGCACCAAGCTTCAAAGATGTGCCAGACCCGAAAATAGGAGAGACAGGTCGACCTCTTCCGAGCCTTCACCAAGGTCGAAATCACCGGACTAGAATACCCTCACTTCAGCAGCCTTTCCCTCTCAACAGCCAAGCCGAAAGCGAGAACCGATGCACCTGAGGCATTCTGACTGGACCCTGGATCAAGAGATCATCTCGCCCCAGGAGCCTCCATGGCCGATCCGCTAATAGTCTCACCAGGTCGGCATACCATGGACGCCTTGGCCAATTTAGAGCTATCAGGACGACCAAGCCCTGATGCTCCTCTATGCGTTGGATGACCCTGCCTATGAGGGCCCACTGGGGAAACACATACAGCAACCCTTCTGTGAGCCATCTCTGGACCAGAGCATCCAAGCCTTCTGACATCGTTTCTCTCCTTCTGCTGTAGAAGCAACTTGCCTTGGCTGAACCCCATCTTGCCATAAGGTCCATGATGGGAGGGCCCCAACGGCTTACCACCCACTTGAATACCGCCAGACAGAGCTCCCACTCTCCGCGATCCACCTGAACCCAGCTCAGGTAATCCGCCGTGACGTTTTCGATTCCCACCACATGCACTTCCGACAAGGCCTGCAGGTGTGCTTCCACCCAAATCAACAAGCTTTCTGCCTCCTCCTCCAAGGAGGCACTGCCCATGGAGGCTACAGTGGATACGTCTGAGAATACCCGGACCGCCTTTCCGTGAATCCAGCGTTCAAAGGACTACAGCGCTAGTGCTACCGCCCACATTTCCAACCAGTTTATGGACCACTGGGCTTCCTGCGCTGACCAACGGTCCTGGGCAATCTAACCTTCGCAGTGGGCCCCCCCATCTGGTCAGACTGGCATTCGCTGTCAGCTGGATCCACTGAGGCGACTCTGGAGGCATGCCCTGTTCCACGTTGCCTGGCCGGAGCCACCACCGGAGAGCTCTCATGGTCACAGGTTGACAGGGGAGCCTCTGACAGCGGCTGACGCTGGTGAGACCAGCGACAGAGAAGGGACTGTTGTAACAGCCTCATGTGAGCCCTTGCCCAGGGAATGAGCTTGAGAGTTGCCGACATGGTCCCCAGCACCTGAAGATAATGCCAGGCTGATGGGGCCCGCATGGCCATGAAATGACGCACGAGCTGCCGGAGGTCCTGTGCCCAGTGGGCTGGCAAGAACACCTGATCCCTTCGAGTATTGAAACTTGCTCCGAGATACTCCAGCTCTTGAGATGGACACAGACTGCTCTTGGCTAGATTGATACCCAACCTAGACTCCTCAAGAGTTCTACCACCGTGGTGGTCACCTTCACACTCTCTTCCTCAGTCTTGGCCCAGATCAACCAGTCATTGAGGTATGGATTAACCATAATGTCCTCCTTGCTGAGCGCCGCCGCTACCACCATCATGACCTTGGTAAAGGTACGAGGAGCCATGGCCAGGTCGAACGGCAATGTCAGAAACTGGAAGTGACCCATTGGAACCACAAACCGCAGGAACTGCTGATGGGTTGATGGGTCACGCGTATGGGTATGTGCAAGTACGCTTTGGTGAGGTCGAGAGACGTTAAAAATTCTCCCGTGCGCACAGCCACTATCATTGATCTCAGCGTCTCCATGCGAAAGCGTGGAACCCTCAGGCAACGGTTGACCCGCTTGAGGTCGAGAATTAGCCAAAAAGACCCTTCCTTTTTGGGTACCGAGGGCTTTCAACTCCCTACCCACCGAAATCGAAGAGTGTGACTTCAGACTCTTTTGCTTCCGCATCGCCAATTCTACCACCATGGAGGTGTGGGGAAGTTGGGTCTTCCTAAACCCGGGGCCGTGCTGGACTCTGTACATCGCATTGAGGCGCTTACTCACAATGGGCACCGAGGCAAGTGTCTCTCACATGCGGAGTAGCAGCCTGTACAGAATGTGAGGAACAGGAACAGTAAGAGATTCCCAAGGGGGGGACTCGTATTGCAAGATATCGAGCTCTTCGGCTCGAGGCTCCTCCTTGGCCTGGGGTAGCCAGGTTGAGGGCCCACGCTATATCCTGCACGAACACCAAGAAGTAGGTGTCTTCAGGCGGTGAACCCCTCTGAAAAGCGGGCGGGGACAGGTCCAAAGGGAGGACCCTGTGGGCGCGGGTCTCTGGGGAGGTATCCCCATCCGACTCCCAACCAGAGAGATCCGAAGAGGAATCAGACTAGGGCTGGTCGCCCCGTCCGGAGGTCGAGGCCTGCTTGGAGCTGGAGACCCTGGAGGATCTAGCCCCCGAGGAATGGGAAGACAAGTGAGACCGGCGCCGAGGACCCTCACGAGGCCCATGGCTCTCGGGGGTTTCCAGGGTGGGTTTTGGAGTCCCTCTCGAGGGAACCTCGATCTCTGGGCGCGAGCCAGCCATGCTGGACGTGAGCGCCTGCTGGGCAGCTAAGGAGGCAGAAACGCTGCGCTCCAGTGTCAGCATATGGGACTCCCATGTGGGCGTGGGGCTCTATGACACAGACACCAGGGTCACCAGGTCGGGCATCGAGGAAGAGAGGGGGTCCTCAACGGGACGACCCTCAGGAGACCGGGCGCCATCGCCAGAGACCTCCGTATCCGTACAAGGTACCTTACGAGGCTGCTCCTTGTCCAACTCTCGGGAACGAGGGGGGCTGAGCGACCAAGCGTGGGAGCGCTTGCGCGTGTCCAGAGCCCCCCCCCCCCCGACAGTGACTTAAAGGTCTTCTTCTTACTCCGCTCCACTTCAAGGGACCCCTGGTGGGAGTGCCGCCTAGAGCACGGTGCCAAGGTGGGGGATCCCGAAGTGGCCTTGCGGAAAATGTCACTGGACTTCTGCTTACGACTTAGCAGGGCCTTAGAGGACATTTTCTTACAAAGCGAGCAGAGCTCCAGATCAAGGACGCCTCCGAGGCACCGCAGACAGCAGTCATGGGTGTCCGTAAGCGACATGTTCTTGAAGCACCTGTCGCATTTTTTTAAAACCGGTGGCCATTGGGGCAAAAAGGGCCCCAGCGAGGTCGAAAACCTGCGTGGCCAGCGGTTAGGGGAAAAAAGAGCTTGAAGCCCGTAAGGGAAAAAAACATCCCCCTTTTGCTCAAAAAGAAAAGGAGCGGGGGGGGGGGGATGGGTAGAAGACCGGTGCAACCGGAAAATTAGCAGGCCAGAGGCCGAAAAAGAAATGCTTCTTCCGAGGGACTAGGACGTGCGTCCGAAGAGCTCTACGGAAAAAGGGAGACTGAGCAAGATGGCACCCTTGGGCGGGACGAGGACCCCACGCATGCGTGGCAGCAATCCCAAAGGCTTTCTTTGAAAGCTGGGGAATTGCTCCGCATAGGCTCTAATGGTGTCATCGAAAACCCATAAGTGAAGACTGACTTCCTGCTTGTTCCTGGAGAAAAGCTGTTGGTGTATCTGGGTTTAAACAAGGTTTGGACAAGTTACTGGAGGAAAGGTCCATAAACCATTATTAAAGAGGACCCAGGAAATCCACTGCTTACCCTGGGACGTGCACTGTGGAACCAGTGTACTTTTTTGGAAAACTGAGAGATACTTGTGACCTGGATTGGCCACTGTTTGAAACAGGATAATGGGCATGATGGACCTTGGTCTGACCCAGTATGGCATTTCTTATGTTCTCAATATAATAAAATGAAAATTGAAAACATGAAGACATGAGAGACTCAAAGCATGGAATGTCCATGGGTGAGTGAGTCTGACTAGTAGGCATGACTGTAAAAAGTTGTATTTCATTTAATAGCAATTTACATGTTTAATGATGATCAAGTATGATATAAGTAGTTGTGGTCAATATTACTGGCATCCTTGCAGTCCAATATCTCCTAAATAAAAGTGGCCAGTGAAACGGCTTTGGAATATATATGCACACATATTCAACACATAAAAGAATTAAATAAAATAAGACCAATTAAAAAAAAGAAACAATAGGAAATAGTACAGAAATCGGGACATTGCCAAGACGATTACTGGCACCCTTATAAATAATTCAAATCAGTTTGAAAAGAACCACCACATTCCCATTGAAGTAAAATTTGACACCACTGTGATCACTTGTCAGAACTCACATGACCAACCAACGAATGATAGCTCTAATGTTTAAAAAAAAGCCATATTCACTCCCTGTTCCATTTTCACAATGGCGAAGACAAGAAGGTTGCCCGAGACCATCAGAAAAGCCATTATCACCAAACTTCAAAGGGATACAAGGCCTACTCCAACGACCTTGAGATTCCTGTCTCTATAGTTTTCAATGTTAAGATATTTTCTGCTCATGGAACTATGAAGAAGGTCCCAGGACATGGTGGGAAGAAAAACATTAATCCAAGTAGTCTACAAAGGTTAGTATGACATGTTGGAAAAACACCACTTTCAACATCCAAAGAGCTTAAGGCTGACCTGGAGTGGTGGTTTCAACCTGCACCATACACCACGCACTAAACAAATGATAATTATACTTACCTGGTAATTGTAGTTCCTTTAGTGACGACAGTTCAGTCCTCTACATCTGGGTTGTGCTCCTCCTCCTGCAGCTTGGAGACTGGACATGACAAATCAACGACGTCACTGGATATAGCCTGCTGCCAACTCCCATAATCCCCAGTGATCTATTGACAAAGCATACTCAACAGAGCAACAAATAAGAAGCTAACACTTCAAACCAAACATTCAATAAATCGTATTCTAAAAACAGCAAAGTTTGCTCCAAACCGTTTCCTACTGCCTTCTCCAGAGACAAGCGAAAGGGAACCGAGCTGAAGCAAGAGACAGTGTTCATTCCTTGAAATACCTCCTGCTTACCTGTAATCATCTCGAGTCCTACCTTAAGGATTCACTGAACCTGACACCACTCTGGGCGGGATTGAGGACTGAACTGTCATCACTAAAGGAACTACAATTACCAGGTAAGTGTAATTATCATTTCCTTAGCATTCCTCCAGTTCAGTCCTCTACATCTGGGATGTAACAGAGCAGTATTCATAGGGAGGGGCCCCCAAATCCAGCCCGAAAAACTGACGAACCAAAGGAAGCTCCCTAGCTGCCAGCACATCCAAACAATAGTACTTACTAAAAGTATGAAGCGACGACCACGTCGCCGCCCTACAAATGTCTCCTGGCGGGACCAAACTGTGCTCCGCCCAAGAGGTGGCCTGTGCCCTGACCGAGTGCGCCCACAACCCTGTCGGCACCAGATGCCCCTGTAACAGATACGCCAAAACGATTGTCTCTTTAATCCATCGGGAAATGGACGTTTTCGCCACCGCTTCGCCCTTGCGAAGTCCCCCGAAGAGAACAAAGCCGCTCAGACTTGCGAAAGGATTCAGAGACTTTCAAGTATTGACTCAGCGCGCACTTGACGTCCAAGAAGCGCAATTCGCGATTAGACTCCGACCCCTCGCCAGGACGTAGCACCGGAAGCGACACAGTCTGATTCAGATGAAAGGGGGAAACGACCTTAGGGAGAAAGGATGGCACTGGTCTTAAAACCACCTTTTCCTTAGAAAACTGAAGGAAGGGCTTCCTACAAGATAACGCCTGCAGTTCCGAAATTCGGTGCGCCAAACAAATCGCCACCAAAAACACCGTTTTTAAGGTCAAATCCTTTATCGTGGCCTGTCGTAAGGGTTCGAAGGGCTCCTTCACTAGCGCCCTTAACACCACATTAAGATCCCAGGATGGCACCAAAACACGACGAGCCGGCCGAATCCTAGACGCCGCCTTAAGGAAACGCGATACCTCCGGATGGGAAGCCAAGGCCCTACCCCAGGGGTCTCAAACTCAAATTGCTTTGAGGGCCAAATGAGGACTTGTAAAGTAACCCGCGGGCCGCATAAGACGCGGGGCCTCATTTGCATAAATATTTGCATAATGTTACCATACAAAGCACAGACGTTAATGATGCACATTTCCCAAAGCTGACATATTCCAGTTAATAAATTCAAAATAGATATTTTTCTACCTTTTGTGCATTATTTTCAGTTGCAATTGTTCCAGCCACTTTCTTCTGGTTTCTTTGTGTCTTCTGCTAACTCTCCATCGTCTGCTGTCCATTTGTCCTTTCTTCTCTCTTCTAGTTTTTTTTCCATTCTCTCTCTACATCTGCTTTAACATACTAATCTTTCTCCTTTTGCTCCTTCCTCATTCCTATTTCATCCACTCAAATTTTACCCGTCCATCCTCAATCACCACTTACTCTCCCAATACCCGACCAATTGTAGATTTTTCTTCCCTCCCACACAAAATATTTTTCCCCTCTCCATTTCACTCTCCCAGCTCCATCCCATTCTAATCCTCCCCCAACATCAGCTCCCTTCTAGTTCCAGCCCCACCCAGCATTCGCTCCCTTCTAGTCCCCGCATCAGCCCATTTCCAGTCCTATCCTAGCCCCACCATCAGCCCATTTCCTGTCCTAGCTCCCCCCCACTAAGCCCATTTCCAGTCCTAGCAACCCCCCCAGTCCATTACCATTTCTAGCCCCCCCCATAGCCCATTACCAGTCCTAAGCCCCCCAACAGCCCATTTCCAGTCCTAACCCTCCCATCACCCCATTTTCATTCTTAGCCCCACAATAGCCCATTACCAGTCCTAACCCACCAATCAGCCCACCTCCAGTCCTAACCCCCATCTGCCCATTTCCAGTCCTAGCCCCCACCATAGCCCACTTGCTCAAAGAGTCGTTCTGATGAGACCATTGACGAAGGAGCACCCGCTGGAGGGGCCGCATATGGAATCTGGCCCAGGGAACGACTTCCAGAGTCGCCGCCATCGTGCCTAGAACCCGCAGGTATTCCCATGCAGTCGGGGCTGGCGCCGCCCTGAATCTGCGAACCAAGGTCTGAAGGCCATGCGCACGGCGCCGTGGAAGGAACACGAGTACGTTCTGCATGTCGAAATGTACTCCCAGGTATTCGAGATCCTGTGAAGGCACCAATTGACTCTTGCCTAAGTTGATTATCCAGCCGAGACTCTCCAGAAATTTCACCACCTTGGCCGTCGCTTGCACACTTTCGGCCTCCGACTTCGCCCGAATGAGCCAGTCGTCGAGGTAGGGATGAACCAACACCTCTTCCTTTCTTAACGCCGCCGCCACCACCGCCATCCCCTTGGTGAAGATGCACGGCACCATTGCAAGCCCAAAGGGCAATGCTTGAAACTGGTAATGGCCCCAAGGCAGGGCGAACCGCAAGTACTTTTGATGGGCCGCCCTGATTCGGATATGCAGATAAGCCTCTGTGAGATCAAAGGATGTCAAGTACTCCCCTTTGCGCACTGCAACTATTACGGACCTCAGAGTTTCCATCCGAAAATGCGGGACTCGCAAACACCGATTCACCCCTTTGAGATCTAAGATAGGATGCATAGCACCATCCTTCTTCGGAACGACGAAATAGATAGAGTATCGACCCATACCATACTCTGAGGATGGAACTGGAACGACCGCCCCCAGACGCTGGAGCCGGTCGAGGGTAACGCGAATCGCCCAAGCCTTCTGCGAGTTTCTGCAAGGGGACATAACGAAGAAATCCCGGACCAGTCTTGCCAATTCCAGCGCATAGCCTTCGCGAACAATTTCCAGGACCCACCGATCTGTTGTTATCTGGGTCCAGGCGGAAAGAAACTTGGCAAGTCTCCCGCGTATTGGTTGTCTTTCCGTCGGGACCCGCAAACCTTCATTGTGATTTGCGGAAGGGCTGGGAGGGAGGCGATGAGAAACCTCTACCCGCTCCTCGGAAGCCGCGAAACCCCTGGGTCCTGGCTGCAAACTTGCCCCTCTGGAAGCCGCCCAGCTGGGACCCTCGGAATTTCCTGCTATCTCTGTATGACCCACGAAAGGCTGACGAGGGTCTGCCCACCTTTGGCTTATCCTCCGGGAGTCTACCCCCTTTAGACTCTCCTAACTCCTTCACTAACTTATCCAGATCGTCCCCAAAACAACAACTTACCCTTAAAGGGAAGCTTACTGAGACGCGACTTAGAAGAACTATAACCGCCCAGTTCCTCAACCAGAGGGAACAGCACCCTGCCACCAAAGAGGCCATGCTATTAGCAAGTGCCCGAATCAGTTCATAATGCACGTCTGCCAGGTAGGCCGTACCGGATTCCAGCCTATCCAGTTCAGCCGCCCCTTCAGAATCCAATTGAGAAGACTGATGCAAGCGTCGGGACTATCTAAGGCATGCCCTTGCCACCCAGGCTCCGCAAATGGAAGCCTGTAAGGACAACGCATCCGCTTCGAAAGACTGCTTTAACAAGCTGTCCATCTTTCTATCCTGAGCGTCCTTTAACGCCGCACTGCCCTCAACCGGGATAGTGGTCTTCTTGGTGACCGCCAACACCGCTGCGTCTATGCAGGGAGACCGAAAGCGGTCCTTGTCCGCTAGGGGATATAGCCTATTCATCATTCGAATCCCTCTGAGGCCTAATTCGGGCTGAACATACTCGTCCTGAATCATCTTATCCACCACACGGTGGACGGGAAACACTATATGCGCCTGCTGCACCGCTTGGATGACGGGATCCTCCACTGATTCCTCCTCCTCTGCCGGAGCAGTTGTTAAAGTCAACGTCTGGAGGGACTCCGAGATGAGAGCAGACAACTCCTCCCTCCGAAAAACCTGAATGATCCTCGCCTGGTCCTCTGGCTCCGGAATCTCCCCTTCTTCCAGATCAGCCGTGTCCAGGTCTGGCTCACCCTCGTTCGACCCGTAGGCCTCTAAGTCGGACGAGGACGGCTCACGAGGCCGGGGCCTCTTCGAGGGTCTAGGAGAAGCAGCACCTTTACCCGACTGGTTAGGCTGCATGGAAACGGAGGAAAGAGACGCGGGGTCTGGCAGCTTTCCCTGCCGCCGCAAGCAAAAGGCCTGATGCATGAGTAATACAAAATCCGGGCAAAAGTCCTCTGTGGACTCGCCCCTAAAACTGAACTCTGCGCTTGCGGTCCCCCGCTGGTCTCCTGCCCACACCATGAGGAAGAAGCTGCCAGCTACTCCCCGTCAGGAAGGATCGCCCAAAGAGAGCCCTCAGAACTGGCCTGTCTCCATCTGCTGCTCCACATCCGTAGAGACTGCGGCACAGCCTCTGCAGATCCCAGACTCAGCTACGGTCCCCCTGCGTGCTCCGCAGACCACGCACTGTGAACGAGATGCCATAAAGGCACCAGCCCTGAAAGGAAACCTTTTTTTTTTTTCCCCCCACTCCTGTTCGGGCTCACAGGTCTAACCACCTGCCAGGAAACCTGACCACCCTGGTCTTGGCAAAGGCGCTGGGCCAAAAACAAAAAACTGAAGGATTCTCTCCTGAAATACACCTCTGGGAACCAAAAGAGACTGAGGAAACTGTAAAAAGGCAAGGCCGTCGAGGCCGCGGTAAAAGGAAAGTGTGCTGCCCTTCCAAAGCCCCGAAATCGCAGGCACCCTAGCCCGAAGAATCCAGGACCAGGGAACCACAATGGAGCTCGTGCGCCGCTGTCTCCTAGCCTACAAAATGGCCGTCGCCACTGAGCCGGCTGGAAAAAGGGCGCCAAAAGCACACACACGCAGCACAGACGCCAGCAGGACCGCCGCTCGACCTTAGCCCCCCCAAAGCACACAGTGCTGCCTAAATAGCCTCAAACAAGTTTAAAATAAAGAAACTTAAAGAAGCTTACCCCTCTTCGGCGGAGCTCCAGCCCCCGCGATTCCTCTGATGCGGTCTGTGAGGACACCGCCAGGCGAGCCTCCCACTAGAGCACTGACGCCGCTGGGCAGCTCCCCGCCCTTAACAATCTTACGGGGAGAAACTGCCCCTGCTCCTGAACAGAGCTCTCCTCCGTCCTGTCTAGGAGGAGAGATCTGAGGGGAACTGAATCCAAACTCCCCAAGGCTCCGGTGAAGGAGGGCAGGCAGAAAACGGCAGTGGAAACAAACTTCACCGCAGGAGCAGCTGTGCTCTTAAAGTGACAGCCTCCTCTAGCAAAACAAAGGAAAAAAACACCCAAACCAATTTAGACTAAACTATTCTATCCTAATGCTTCTTATCCATTCCTCCAGTGAGCCCAGCCCTCTAGGCTCACTACGTCCTCCTGCTGCGTGGAGACTGGACACACTGGGGATTATGGGAGTTAGCAGCAGGCTATATCCAGTGACGTCATTGATTTGTCATATCCAGTCTCCAAGCTGCAGGAGGAGGAGCACAACTCAGATGTAGAGGACTGAACTGGAGGAACGCTAAGGAAAGAAGGTTTTCATGGACAAAGGCAAAGGTGTACCTCTCTGCTCAAAGACAGACATAAAAAGGCACACCTGATCTTTGCCCAAACCTACCTTGAGAAACCACACTCCTTCTGGGAAAACGTTCTGTGCTCAAAGAAATCAGGGAACCTAACAAAAAAGTTACAAAACAGCAATAATGGCTGATTTATTTTATTTATTTAACATTTCTTATATACCGCCTTTCATGATATCAAGGCGGTTTACACTGAACAAACTGAAATTACATTGAACAGGGCATTACCCCGGTATTGACTGGGTCAGTGTCACGGCAGGACATGCTAGGGAGATAAAGTTTCTAGATGAAATAAATGACTGCTTCCTGGAGCAGCTGGTTCATGAACCGATCAGAGGTGAAGCCATTTTGGACTTAATCCTTAGTGGAACACCAGATCTGGTGCAAGAGATAAGAGTGTTGGGGCCACTTGGCAACAGTGATCATAACTAACATGATCATGTCTGATTTAATTAATGGAGGAGGGATGGTAAGGAAATACACAGTACTACCTTTTAAACTTTCAAAAGAGCTACTATGATAAAATAAGGAACATAGTTAAGAAAATAACTAAAAGGAGCAGTTGCAAAGGTTAAAGACTTACATCAAGCTTGGGAGTTGTTTAAAAATACTATCTTGGAAGCCCAGACCAGCTGTATTCCACGCTTTAAGAAAAGTGGAAGGAAGTCCAAAAAACTGCCAGCATGGTTTAAAGGTGAGGTCAGAGAGGCTGTTGCCAAAAAAGCATCTTCCAGGAAATGGAAAAAAGAGCCAAATGACGAAAACAGGAAACAGCACAAGCACTGGCAAGTTAAATGCAAGGCATTGATAAGGCAGGCAGAGAGAGACTTTGAGAAGAAACTTGCTGTGGAAGCAAAAACACGTAATAAAGATTTTTTCAAGTACATTCATAGCAACAAACCTGTGAAAGAGTCAGTTGGACCATTAGATGATAAAGGGGTAAAAGGGGCAGTAAGAGGGGATAAGGCTGTAGCGGAGAGACTAAATTAATTCTTTGCTTCAGTCTTTACTGAGGAAGATGTAGGGATGTTACCCATGACTGAAGTGGTATTTAAAGATGATACTGCGGAAGAATTGAAAGAAATATCGATACACCGGGAAGACGTATTACAACTATTTGATAAACTGAAGAGTAGCAATTCACCTGGACCAGATGGTATATATCCAAGGGTGTTGAAAGAACTGAAATATGAGATTGCAGACCTGCTATTAATAATCTGTGAACTATCATTAAAATCATCTGTAATACCTGAAGATTGGAGAATCGCCAATGTAACACCAATTTTTAAAAAGGGTTCCAGTGATGATCCGGGAAACTACAGACCGGTGAGCCTGACGTCAGTACCGGGAAAAATGGTAGAAACAATCATAAAGAAAAAAAATACCCAACATGTAGATAATCATGGCTTAATGGGAGACAGACAACATGGCTTTAGACAAGGAAGATCTTGTCTTACTAATCTGTTGTTTTTCTGAAGGTGTGAATAAACAAGTAGACAAAGGTGAGTCGGTTGATATAATGTATATGGACTTTCAGAAAGTCTTTGACAAGGTCCCTCATCAGAAGACTTTTGGCAAAACTAAAAAGTCATGGGATAGGAGACAGTGTACTATTGTGGATCAGGAACTGGTTAAAATATAGAAAGCAGAGGGTAGGGCTAAATGGCCAATTTTCCCAATGGAGAAAGGTGAATAGTGGTGTACCCCAGGGATCTGTGCTGGGTCCGCTGCTTTTTGACATATTCATAAATGACCTGGAAAAGGGAATAATGAGTGAGGTTATCAAAACTGCAGATTACACAGAACTATTTAAAGTTGTTAAAACTCAAGAGGATTGTGGAAAATTGCAAGACTGGGCATCCAATTGGCAGATGAAATTTAATGTGGACAAGTTGAAAGTTATGCACCTAGGAAAGAACAATCCAAACTATGGTTACACGATGCAAGGTTCCACATTGGGAACCACCACCCAGGAAAAAGATTTAGGTGTCATCGTGGATAACATGTTAAAACCCTCCGCCCAGTGTGCGGTGGCGGCCAATAGAGCAAATAGAATGCTAGATATCATAAGGAATAGAAAATAAAACAAAGGATATTATAATGCCTCTGTATCGTTTCATGGTGCAACCGCACCTTGAATACTGTGTGCAATTCTGGTCGCCGTATCTTAAAAAGGATATAGCGTTATTAGAAAAGGTACAGAGAACAGCCACCAAAAT